>JAANSQ010001119.1:0-16732 GCA_036850885.1 Lepidocyrtinus dapeste | reverse complement strand
AAAAGATTTGCTACCGGCGCTATGAGCTTCGGCAGTATCTCCATGGAAGCTCATTCTACTCTGGCTATTGCGATGAATAGGATTGGAGCCAAGTCCAATACCGGAGAAGGTGGTGAAAACGCTGATCGTTACCTAGATCAAGATCCCATGTTTAATAAGCGTTCCGCCATTAAGCAAGTTGCCAGTGGGAGATTTGGTGTGACCATATCCTACTTGGCAAATGCTGACGACTTGCAGATCAAAATGGCACAGGGTGCTAAGCCCGGTGAAGGTGGAGAACTTCCTGGGTACAAAGTCACCAAAGACATCGCTGACACCAGGCATTCCGTACCTTTCGTTGGTCTCATTTCACCCCCACCACATCATGACATCTACTCCATTGAAGACTTGGCTGAACTCATTTACGACCTAAAGTGTGCCAATCCCGAAGCTAGGATTTCCGTTAAGCTCGTCTCCGAAGTGGGAGTTGGTGTGGTGGCATCGGGCGTGGCCAAGGTAGAAACATAAACATTTTGTTTACCCTTTTAATTAATTATGAAGAGAAATTGCAGTGACATTAATTATTCTTTATACTTTCACCAGGGAAAAGCTGAGCACATCGTTATAAGCGGACACGATGGTGGTAAGTTTGGAACCATCAAGGATTCTAAGGTTGCTTAAGTATCCTTGGGATAACGCTTTGACATTATGTTCATTAGGTACTGGAGCCAGCTCCTGGACTGGAATTAAAGCTGCAGGTCTACCTTGGGAACTAGGCATTTCCGAAACTCATCAAACCCTCGTCTTGAATAATTTACGATCTCGTATCGTCCTTCAAGCCGACGGACAACTACGAACTGGATTTGATGTGATCGTTGCAGCCATGTTGGGAGCTGATGAGTTTGGATTCTCCACTGCTCCTTTAATTGCAATGGGATGCACCATGATGAGGGTGATTAAAGCTTTAATATTTTTTCCTTTGTTTCCCTGCTTTACTCTTTTCTAATGTGAATTTTATTGCTTTTCCTCCAGAAATGTCATTTGAACACCTGCCCCGTGGGAATCGCTACACAGGACCCTATCCTCCGAAAAAAGTTTGAAGGGCAACCAGAGCACGTTGTCAACTTCTTTTTCATGTTGGCCGAAGAAATCCGTACGTACATGAGTAAGCTAGGAATACGCAAGTTCCAGGAGCTGGTGGGACGTACTGACCTGCTAAAATCTAGGGAGACTAGTCACCCCAAAGCAAGATATTTGGATTTCGGTGGGCTTCTCAAGAATGCCTTGTGGATGCGACCTGGAGTTAACATTTTGGGTGGTTCTGTCACTCAAGATTTTGAGTTGGAGAAGAGACTCGATAACCAGCTTTTGGCTATGACTGCTCCAGTCCTCGAAGGGAAACAAAATAGCGTGGAGATTGTCATGAATATAATGAACAACTCCAGGGCATTTGCCTCCACTTTGAGTTTCCACATTGCTCGGTATGATTATTTTTATATAAAAAATTTTACACTTAAAAATTCACTAAATTAATTCCTCTAAATAATTGTAGGGAGTATGGAGATGAAGGACTTCCCGATAACTCCATTAATATCAAGCTAACTGGCTCTGCTGGACAGTCCTTCTGCGCATTTATGATCAAAGGAATATCCGTAAGTTTGGAGGGTGATGCTAATGACTACGTAGGAAAAGGCTTGTCCGGAGGAGAGATAGTAATATATCCTCCGAAAGGATGTTCTCCTCAGTTCAAGAGTGAAGATAATGTCATTTGTGGAAACGTCTGCTTGTATGGCGCTACCACTGGAAAAGCATTCTTCAGGGGTATTGTGGCTGAGAGATTCTGCGTCCGAAATTCTGGAGCGGTTGCTGTGAGTGAGGGTGTAGGGGATCACGGTTGTGAGTATATGACAGGCGGCATAGCTGTAATTTTGGGATTAACTGGGAGAAACTTTGCTGCTGGAATGAGTGGAGGCATAGCCTATGTGTACAATGTCGATGGAAGTTTCCAGAGGTAAGCACGATTAAAATTTAATCAAACTATAGCAATGTAGTTACTTGAGGTATAATTTAAAATTTGATAATTTCACAGCAAATGCAACCAAGAAATGGTGGAATTGCTTCCGCTGGAGTTGGCCGACGACCTCAAATTGGTGAAGGAATTGTTACAAGAGTTCAACCAAAAAACTGGCTCTGAGGTGGCCGGTCGTCTCCTAGAAGATTGGCCGGCAGGTGCGGAGAAGTTCGTAAAAGTATTCCCATATGAATACCAGCGAGCGTTGAAGCAGATGGCGGAGGAGCAAGCGAACGAGAAACCAGTAACTACTCCGGAGAAGAAGCCGGAAGAGCCTAAGATCCAAGATATTGAGGAGACTATTCCAGACAAGGTCCGTGGATTTATTAAGTACACCCGGGAGAGAGGTGTATACAGAGCAGCGGATGAGAGGCAAAAGGATTGGGGCGAAATTTATAACTTCCCTGGAGTGCGTAAGACTTTAAGGACACAAGCGGCTCGTTGTATGGACTGTGGAGTGCCATTTTGCCAAAGTAGCCATGGCTGTCCCTTGGGTAACATCATTCCAAAGTGGAATGATCTCATCCACCAAAACAACTGGAAGGAGGCTTTGGCCCAGCTACAGCAGACAAATAACTTCCCAGAGTTTACTGGAAGAGTTTGTCCAGCTCCTTGTGAAGGAGCTTGTGTCTTGGGTATTAATGAGCCCGCAGTGACCATCAAAAATATTGAATGTGCCATCATTGATAACGCGTTTGAGAAAGGGTGGGTAACACCCTGTCCCCCAAGTTTCCGAACTGGGAAGAAGGTTGCTGTTGTGGGTAGCGGACCGGCTGGTCTTGCTGCGGCTCATCAGCTAAACAAGGCGGGTCATTTGGTAACTGTATTTGAGCGGAATGATCGCGCTGGTGGTCTCTTACAGTATGGAATACCAACCATGAAGTTATCCAAAGAAGTGGTACAGCGTAGGGTGAAGCTTATGCTACAGGAGGGAATCGACTTCAGAATGAATACCCACGTTGGCAAAGATATGAGGGCGAAGGAACTCTATGATGAGTTTGATGCGATTGCTTTATGTCTTGGAGCAACCTGGCCTAGGGACCTACCCATTCCTGGCAGACAACTGGAGGGAATACACTTCGCCATGAATTTCTTGGAAACGTGGCAAAAGAAGCAAATGGGCAACTCCATCAACCACGTTCCACTCAGTGCGGAGGGTAAGGACGTGATTGTGATTGGAGGTGGGGATACTGGTTGTGACTGTATCGCTACTTCGCTAAGGCAAGGAGCAAAGTCTATTGTGACCTTTGAGATACTCCCACAGCCTCCGAATGGACGCTCCAGAGATAATCCTTGGCCACAGTGGCCCAGAACATTCAAGGTTGATTATGGACACGAAGAGGTCAAAGTTAAGCATGGTAATGATCCTAGAAAGTTCAGCACTCTCAGTAAGGTAAGTGGACTTCAATTTATTTTAGACGAGGAAATGAACTCTGGGTAATCTGAAACTGGTTAAATTTATTAGGAATTCCTTGATGATGGAAATGGTCACGTTGCTGGCATTCGCACTGTTCAAGTCGACTGGACAAAGGATGAGTCTGGTCGATGGAAACAGGAAGAGACTCCCGGATCTGAACAGGTAAATCGATATCAAATTCTTAATTCTCTCCCGCAATTAACCCTTTCAAAAACTGCGAATTTTAAAATACTTAACTTCCCTAGATTTACAAATGCGACATGGTTCTCCTCGCCATGGGCTTCTTGGGTCCGGAAAAACACATCATTACCGAGTTGGAGATCGAGCAGGATGCACGAAGCAATATTTCCACCCCAAGGAGCCGCTACAGTACCAATATTCCCAGAGTATTTGCTGCTGGCGATTGCCGACGAGGTAAATAATTTAATGACGATTTTGCTACTGTCTAAATCCAAATTCTTTAGTTAATTTTAAAATTATTCACCTCAGGCCAATCCCTGGTTGTATGGGCAATATCCGAAGGACGGCAATGTGCCCGTGAAGTTGATGAATTCCTCATGGGCAACTCTACTCTTCCCTCCGTTGGAGGTGTGATCCAAGCACTCCAGTCCCAAAAAGGTTAAATTATAGTTTACAAAGTTGTTATATTTTTTGGGAGCACTATAGAAATTTAGAAATAGTTTTCATAGGGATAGTAAATATTTGCGTGTAAATGTCCTATTGCTAAAGTGTTTTTCAAGGGAACCGATAAAACTGAAACGTAGTCTGATCTAATCTGAATTCCGCATTTTGTTGTTTTGCTTGGCGGGAAAGTTTGAAAATTACGGAAACTTGAAAATGAAAAGAATTTTATGTGCAAAATATAGATAAAATAGTTAATACATATTTCCTCTAGATGTCAGTAGCATGCAATATAAATATATAAACGTTATTAAATAAATATGTTAATTATGATTTAAGAAAATGTAAGTACCTTTAGAATTTGTTGGTTGTTTTTGTTGTGAACTCTGTTCATAAATATATAGGTCAATTTTCAATTAAATCAACAAACTATTTTAACCCTGATAAATGAATTATAATTTACCTAGTCGTTTAATGAACCTCCAACTTGAAGTATATGTCATTTTAATTTTTTTAGAGAGAATCTTATAGTCTACTTCCCAATTTATTTAAATATTAAGTGTTTAAACATTATCTGTTCCATTGTACAGCTAGTTTTATCTTTTTGTTTTAACGCTAAATAAAAAAAATCGTCTGATAAAAAACTCCAACTTAAAGTTAATATTTAAAGAGTCATACACATTATTACCTAATCTTGATTGATGTCTGATGCTATACTAATATTTAACAGTTAGAGAATTCTCTCGTGTCTATTACTGCCCACAAGAAAGGAAAAGTGGAAGAGTGTTTGTTTTTGGAGACAATAAGCCTGTGCTTCCATAAAAGCTATTCATCCATTTAAAAAATTTTGTCCAATTTTTAAGGACATTATGAATATTTCACGACGCCCGTTTAGTATTTTATTTGCTAAATTTTTACTACTAGGTAGTTTTGATTTAGTCGATTAAACCTCGCATAAGTAGTTGTACCAAGTTCAAGTTTTACTGAATATTGATTAGCCTGTTTTGTCTTAAAAACTGACCCACCGTTAATTGACCGATATCTATCAAAAATTAGAGTTGTTTGTTGTAATCTATTTCAAGAAAAATCTATAAAAACACTAATAATACTTAGAGCGTTGATTAACCGCTGTATATAGCTAGGTGAACATAAAATCGTAATTTATATATAATTCAAGTGTGAAATAACTATAAAATTAATTGGGATCGTGATTATATGGTATGAATTTATTCGCTATGACACATCTGCCACAGATTTAAGCTAACTAGTTCCAGAAAACCATGCGAATTAAAAAATGTAACTGAGACAGTGTGATTAAAACCAAATTATTACTAACAATGGGTGTATAGGAAAACTTGAGGAAAACAGGTAAATTATATTTTTAGCAATTAGGTACTTCCAAACAATACATTTCAATTCAAGCACAATTTCAACTAAAATGTCATGTGACCTGTGTTAGTCAATCCATAATGTATTCGTACAGCAAATCTTTTAGTGGAACTCTAGTCAAAACATATTTTCGTCATGTGTGAAATAATAGGATGAATCTAACTTTAATTGAGGGTTTTTAATTCCATGTAAATTCATAAATAGGTACAACTAATGGATGTAATCAATCATTAACTGCATTATTAAAAAATAGAAATAAAATGTAAACCTGGAAGCTAATTGAGCATAAGGCTATTAAAATATGTGCCAGATTGCCCCAGGATAGAAATTCTCCATCGATATTTCATAAAAATCCAGTTGAGTTGGCTATAATCATTAGCTGGGAAGCTATTGATGTAATAAAATAAAAACTGAAAAGAAAGAGTATTATCACCTCGGTCACCCGTAGTTCCGATAAATAGCTCATTACACACTATCCTTGGAAATTCAAGGTGAAATGCCAGGAGTATGGAAAAGAAGGATAAATAAATTATCCCGTTTTTGACAATTCAGACAGCATTAGTAAAAAATCCCCTAGAGAATCCACGTTAATAGCAAAAAGGATTATTATGAAAAATATAAATAACTGGATAATCATCACCATTAGAATTTTAAGAAAATCAAGGCAAGTCCAAGCCAAGTGTTTAGTTATACGTAAATCAATTATATAATTCATGTGTAAAAAGTTGATGGTCAATAAAAAAATAAACTTAATTCCAAAATTTCTCTCCGAGTTTTCCGTCATTACTTATTTTATTTCGATGTCACATTAAATTACTCATACGCCAAGGATTCAAGTAAATATATTTAAGATTGCACGTGAACTATATGAATCCTTACACAGTCATTCATAAAATGTAATAGTAACCCACAGCCACGAACGACATTAAAAGCAAGGTGTGGGCTTTAAGAGAGTTTAGGAAATTGGCGGAGTTACAGGCGTCCCCAGAGCATACACACTGATCCATTTGGACTCCATCCGTACCAATCCATTTGCACTTGTTGGGCTGCTCGGTTTCCTCCCGTTCCTCAGGGATCCAGCCACAAGAACGAATGATCCTCACAGATTTTGGCATGATCCAATCTATAATTTATAATCAATTAAATGATGCAAGCTTGAATTACGGACATTGAAATATTAATAGGAAAAAATTGGTACTTGGTCCATTTTCCTGTTGGGGGATGTGGAAGGAGGTTTTACGACAGAAAGTAGCTTCCTTAGGAATCTTTACTGGGTTAACGTTTAGAAGTGGAGGGCCTTCATCTGTTTCGTTAGTTTTCACTAGAGGAGCAGCTCTAACGGTTCTGTTCAAAGTCATGTCCTTCACATCGGTGTCGAAGGTTACGGTAGCGTGAGGCTGCTCTTGGGAATTACTCTCAGATGCAACGTCATGGTTCTTATGGTCCTCAGAAACTTTAGCCGGATTTGCTACATCTTTCTCGGGTTTCTTTGCTGCAGCGGAAGCGGCGGCATCCTCCAATTTTAATTGACGATGATAGTCATTCAGCGCTTCCAGGGTGTCTTGAGAACACTCCATAAGATATTCTTGAGGTGGAGGAGAATGAGCACAGTTCGGCTGCGTTGCAGAGTTGCAGATAAAGCATTTTATCGCTGAATCAAAAAATTAAAACAATAAATGATGAACCACTTTCAAAAATTTTTTTGCTTTTAAAGAAATCAAAATTTTAAAATGATTAAATAACTAACCAAAGGTCGATGAAACCAAGACCGAAAAAACTATAAAAGTTTTAAATGAAACGAAAGCTCTAGCCATTGTGCTCCGTAGGTTTCGTCACAATTTAAAACTAAATTAGCTACCTCAGAAATATATTCTCAATGAAGACGTAAATGCTTCTGGTTTGCTCTCAACAGCGAAGCAAATCACAAACTGGCAATTAATGGAAGGATTGCATGCGTGGAACAAGTGAAATATGATATTTTTCGTAGTCAAACATTAAGCAAGATCTAAAGGTAAAATTAGAAGGCAAGTATTCCTATACTCATTAAATCTGTGTTAATGTTAATGGAATCATGTATTATAGCCGATTGCCTAAAATAGCATTGTTATTACCATTGTGAATCCCTATTCCCCACCCTACGTTTAGACAATAAGATTACTGAAATCTTGACAAAAATGCAAAAATGGACCGAAGGATACAGAACATCCCTTCACATTATCCTTGAGTTTACATCGGCATTTCCCATTAATTTTAAATGACATAAAAGATTTTTCCGTAAACACAAATAAATATGAATGTATTAAGCTTTACAGTAACTTGAAAGAATGAAATCCATGTACCTGTGTTAAGTATTAATTTGTCCGTTGAAATACCTTCCGCATACATGACAAGGATTTGGTTCTTCTGGTTCAGGTCCTGTGTCAGGTTTAGTCTGAGGGTACTTCTTAGCACCTCTATCAATATGGAAGTGTAGCTATATAGCTTTACAGAAAGGAAAATCTAAAAATGGACTTATATAAATATGTATACGAAAACGAATGCGACATTTTATGAAAAGATCTTGAACTTAAAATTAGAAAGCTGGCTCCCTTAATATTTGGGTATGTCTGATATAATGCTTGAACGTCAACCTAGCTGTAATTAAATACCAAAAGACTAAATTCCGGAGACCTGAAAATTTTTGTGAAAGTATTTAAGCGTAGATTGTAAAGAAGAAAATCAATGTAGAATCAATCTGCTCCACAAGAAAAAAAATTGTTATACAAATGCTTCAGAACACAAAATTTAAGTACTTTAAGCAGGAGCGTGCAAAATCCTTATGTCGCCATGTCTATGAAAAAAACTGTTGAAATTTTTATAAAAGATGATGTCAGGTACGTTCCAAGTACTCGTGCAGAGACCATCTTTGGCTTTGGTGACATTTTTATACCATTTTGCAGACCATTTCCAGTTAGCATATTACCATAACTAGACAAAAGTGGTTAATTTTTCCATAAAATTTTCAATTCATGAATTACTATGGGATTATAACTAAGAATGCCCATAATTTTCTCCACGCCAGAGAAATCGAAACAATATAGACTTTAATGGAAGCACCAAACATCAATCTCGAAAGTCAAAGTAAAAGATTTGAGGAATTTGCACGGAGTGTAAAAATAAAAAATATTAACCAGAAAGCATCCAAGACTCCAGGAAAACGAGAGATGGAGAAAGCAATAATCCAAAAAAATCGTACAATCGGATACCAAGGAGTTGATAGCAACGAAATATATAGATTTAAAGAAACCTTATGTAGTTTATTTTCGTAATCAAATGCCATTTAGTGATCAAATAAATCAATTGCAGAATAATTTAGGTTTAAAATGTAAACTTTATTTATGACCAATGCGTTATGCTCGGTAATGAGGTTTCTGTAGAGTTAGAGCCTGATTTCGTCTGGTCCACGTTCTGATTGCCTGACGCGATAATGGATTTACTGTTGTTGAAACCATAGTTGCTGTTTGGATAACCATAAGGTGCAGTTCCGTTCCCATATGATGATGGATACCCATAGCTTGGGTAATTGCTTGGAGGAGCCGGAGCTGCTGGAGGAGGTGGCGATTGCCCTTGGCTAAGCGCTAAGCTGGCCGGCATATAACAACAAATAATGGGCATGATACCATTCTCAACGGAATATTGTAAAGGATCTGGTTCATCGGGTTCTATAGTGAAGGTTACTTCAGTCGCCAATTCCTCGTGGGGCAAAAAATCAAAATCCAGTCCTTGGGGTTTCTTGAGCTTTTTTGGTTTCTTTACTTCCCCTTCTTTCTTTACCACACGGCTCCCGAATTGTACCTCTTGGCTGCATGGATTATAAACTGGTGGCGCTTGGCAAGGACCAAACCCACATGGATATCCTCCACCAGGTGGAAGCATTCCATAACCTCCTGGGAATGGACCTCCCGCGCCCGGTCCATAGCCATAACCAAATCCTGTACCTCCAGGATACCCCCCTTGCCCACCCATCATCATCATGTAACGCTTATACTCCGCAGCTTTGTCCTCTTCTTCGGACTCTGATTCGGATTCGGACGAAGACGGCGTGGGAGGGTAGTAGTTTGCGTATGATGACTGCGGTGGTGGTGGTTTCTTTGGTATAATGGTTGGTTTTGTTTCCCCAGATTTTGGTTTTGTTGCCTCAGATTTTGGTTTGATTTCCCCAGATTTTGCTTTTGGCTTTACAGGTACCTCTGCTAGTTTCGGTTCGTGTTGTAAATTAACTGCATCGGCTTTCTTAGGCTTTGGAGGTGGAACCCTACTTTTATCATAAAGCTCTGGGTGCAATTTTTTCATCATCTCCAGCGCTTCTCTAACGTCATCTATATCTTTCTGGGTTACTGCCTTAGTATCCAGTAAATTTAATCTTGCCCGCTCCCCAGTTTCACCTAAAATGACCCATTCATCATCCATAATTCATACGGGCAAAAACAATGAAAACCCAGTTTCACGGTTTCCTTAAAACATACCTGGGAGCAAATGGAGGTTATCTTCATCACTGATAGTCTTGAAGGGTTTGAAAGGAGGTAAACGAGCCGCTTGGTTTTTCATCCCTCTTGGCTCCGTCAAGACATCATGACGCTCTATTCTCTCGTTTTCATCTCCAATTACATCCGCAGGCAACCCTTGCGGAACGATAGTTGTAAAATGTTCTCTAGTCACATCCTCAGGGACGATTTTCTTTTGCAGAAATTCCTAAGAATCAAAGAAAGAAAACCATTTCATTACTTTAATTCGCTAAAACAATAAGCAAAAATTGATATAGGAAACATGGAGTTCATACGGCAGATTGTCGATGTTGTTGCCCCCTCATCTGCAGGGAGGCGGAAGAGATGGGCTCATTCTCATGTTCCGACTTAGTAGCCCGCATTTTATGCAAAAGCTTACTCATGATTCTAGTCAATAGAAAATTGCTAGCTTTCACTTCCTCTAAACATAGAAAATTATCAATTACTACTACTATATAGACTATGCATAACATTAGAATCAGAGAAGCTCCAATTTTAGTTGTGCAAACAAAGCGAAAAAATTGCTCTTTGTTTGCTAATCCCTAAACCAGCGGAGCGGAGCGTCTCACTTTACTTTTTACTTTACAGAGCATAAGCATTTGTAAAACACAGATAGGTATATGCCCATATACGCAATGCTATAAGATGTATGACCAAGCTTGGTATTTGGTATTACAATGAGAGCATATATACATTCATAAGCATAGTGGTGTAGCCATTTAGTATTATAAGGTTTGGAAAAATTTACGCTACGTAATTACTAAAACTATTCTAATTTTCAAAGTTGTTTTTGCTATAATTTGCAGCCTGAAACAATTAAACGTTTTTTATTACTTTAAAATTGATTAATATTATCTTACGCAAGTTTAATACGGGTGGGTTATCTAATACCAATTCCCAAAAGCCAAACCTAAAGCATCCGTTGAGAAAGAACCATCAAAGAGAACAAGAGAGGGTTATTGTTCGCGGGCAAATAAACTAAAATTTTGAATATTTTTTGGAGTTGGCGATTCTGACAAAAATTTCATCTGAAGAGCCAAAAACATTAAGAAACAAAGGGGAAAAGGTATACATTGCTGATAAGCCGAAAACTATATATTTTTTTAAAATTAATTACTATATATTGTGAACGATATTTAGTTCAACGTAAAATAGATTATTTGAAAAATATTTTCGTCATGATTTCATGGTATCCTTCACAATCGAAATTAACAAATCATTTATTTTGTTGAAGAATGTGTGCAAAATAAGTAAATGATTCACATAATAACCACCTTTAGGAATACGGCTGAGCACAGTATAAGGTCCAGGAGTAATTAAAACTTGACATGGCTTCTTCGGAGGACCAAACGCAGCAAATAATAGTTGAAGAAGGAGATGGATCCGAATCGACTCAACTAATTATCGGCACTGTAGATGGAACAGAGCAAATCCATACAATCATGGGAACCCAGCAACATAACCCGGATGGAACAACTACTGTAATCACAACAGAAGATCTTACTGATGGGAATGGTCAACCATTCACATTCGTGCAAGGGGGTGAAGTAGGTGAAGATGGCTCAGTAACCATAACTGTTCAAGCAATGGATGAATCCCAGTTTCAGCAACATCATCAAGAAGAGGAAGATGTAATGCAGGCAGGGAGTAGTGGTCAACTCGAACAGAAAGTGAAGATCATGTCCGTCACTTCCGGTCAAAGTGCTGCGGAGCAGATTGCCCAGGCCCTAGCTGAAGCTGTAGCCGGAACAGAGGACGAGATGGTCACTAGCTTGGATCACGACCCTACAAATCAGCATCATGTCATCATGGATGAGGAAAGTATGGGTGGAATGGATTCCCAAGAAGAAGTTAACCACGAACCTTGGAATGAGGAAGGTTGCCTCGTTTGCAACAAAGACATAAAGTTTGACGATCCCGCACAGCTCGCAAAACCAGTTAATTTTAAACTTAAGGAGTTTTTCCTGGAGTATCTAGCCGTTTTGGATAACGTACAGTTAGAGTCGGAGAATGTATTTCCATTCTGCGAAAGCTGTGCAGCAGATGTAGAAAAGCTAATGAATATTAACCGGAGAATTGAGTTCTTCCATAAGGAGTTTAACAAACTTAGGGATGAAGTGGCCAAGAAAGCACTTAGGACTTACATCACCAGAGCGAAACCCGACTGGCTCGAGGAAGATTTGAGGTTAGAAGCTTACAAGGCATTTTACCCGGAGGGTGAAAAGCCAAAAACTCACAAGGAACAGTTGATGGAAGGTCAGTTATTCTAATATAGATTGTAATTTTTGTTCTAAAAAAGTTGAAATACTTGAAAAGCATTATAAGGTCAATTTTTTAATATATTTTCTGGAAATAGTGTGGAAAAGTCGATACGAACTGATCCAACCAGGACCTAAAGGACCCATGATGATCCGTTCCATGGACTCACGGGGTCGCGTGACCGTGGTAAGATTAAATAGCAGTGGCCAACCGATATCTACAGACAGACAATTGGCAAGTTCCGCATCATCTAACTTGTCCAGAGTTGAAAGGTGATTTTCTTTTCAAAATGTCCTCATTAAGTATATGTGTATCTGTATAAAATTTTAGAAGTCTGCTGTCCAATTGTAGAGTCGCTTTTGAAGATGAGGACAATGAAGGGATGGAACTGTACAAATGTAGCGAATGTCCGAAAACTTTTAACTCTCAAGCTTTGTTGGACTACCATATCAAGCTTCATATAAGTTAGTAATATTTAATAATCCAGTAATAGCACTATCATTCAATCAAACCAATTACATAAAATATTGAATTTCTTAAACTTTTCCCTAATTTGCAGATGCTAGTAAACCTTTTAAATGTAACGAATGTGGGAAAGGGTTTGCGCAGAGGGGTGGCTTAGTGACCCATTCCTTGGTGCATACTGGGGCCAAGCCATACGTCTGCCAGGTTTGTTAAAAAAAAGACTGAATATTTTCACTAAATGTTTGAATAATTATGATTATAATCCTTTTTTTTAACTTTCATTTGTTAGGTCTGTAAAAAGGCATTCAGGCAAAAGTATCATTTAACCCAACACAACCTGATCCACTCAGGAGTAAAACCCTTCTCCTGTGAAATATGTCATAAATCTTTTAACGTAAAAATGAACCTTAGAGAGCACATGCGGCGCCATACTGGTAAGTTCTATGATATCTCCTAAATATTTTACTTTTTTGTGTGAAGAAAAGGCTGAATATTTTGAATTTCTTTAATTTAATACTTTATTTTTTTCCGTAGGCGATCGTCCTTATAAGTGTCCATTCTGCACTATATTAGGCTTCTTCCGTAAGAAAATGTTAAAGGATCATATAGCAAAGTTTCACCCGGAAGAAGAAATGCCGGACGAGCTACTTGCAGCAGAGCCTTCTTATCTGATCGGTGATACGCAAACAAGCCTAGAAGCAGGGTCAGAAGCAAATGAAGATGATCAGGAGGAGGATGATCAAGACGAAGAAATGGATCTAGATGCGGCGGATCAAGTAGGTCTTACTCAAGAAGAAATGCTGGATGAAACTGATGAAAGTCAGAGTACAGTAGACGTCAAGGTCCACACCGCGAGTATAACTGTCCCTCTCCAATAAACAAAGTGAAGAACATTATTGAACATACTTTTTCTCGAGTTTGGCCATTCTTGGTTCTACCTGGAAGTTTGATTTCGAAGTCCAACATTGCTTAGATAGTTTTAAGAATCAAAATTTCTTGATTAGATTTTAGTTTTCTGATTTTCTATTTGTCATTTGTTATCTCAATAACTTGTTATGGCCACAACGTTGTCCTACATTGGTACAGTTTCATCCCCTCCGTCATTTTCATTTTTGTGATATAATTCTTATTATCATGTTGATGCCTATATCTATTATTTATGAGTTGGATATATTGTATTCTATTCCACTATCGGTACATATTCTCTAGATGATCATCAGCCCATCCTTGATTCCTCCGTGAAATAAAGTTAATTTAATTCTATATCATAATTAAGCTTAAAATTTTTAGTAGACTGATGTAAATTAACTCTTTTCAAAAATAGTTACAATTAAGAGCCTCAATAAAAGTAATAACTACTTCACGTTCTCTTTTACGGTCGGGTAGTCTTGATTACTCCGTGCATGAAATATTTCATTTTAATCTTCATTTCTTCGTCATAATTTACTATAAAAATCTCCGTTAATTTATGAAACATTTAAGATTTTACATTTCTGATAGAAAACGACCGCTAACATGAATCAAAATTCAAATGCTCAGGGGCAAAAATATATTTCGAATACAGGTAATCTGTGGTAGTTTAGGTATTCATAATAATATTACACTTGTCACACTGCGAATTTCTTCTCCACGTAAATTTGTAGCCTGCTCACGGATCCTGATTTCGCCGGTGGGGTGATACCCTTAATCTTCGGTAAATAAGTTAGAATTAGGAGTCGCATCAACTTTGCAAATTGAGTCCGGTATACAGAATATAATGTATCGTCCAAAATATCTAAGAGTGTATGGATTACAGTCGCGGTTACGTCCACTTGTGGTTCTAGATACATAAAGGCATACTTGAGTTTCAAAAAAAGCTCAATCCATTCCGTAGTTAGTAGTAATACATACGCAGGTTGATATATTACCAAGTTTCATGGTCCTTGCTAGAATTTGCCATGCTCCTCCAAGAGTAAAAAATTCTGTAGCGTCACCAATCTCGAAGGCTCCTTCCTTATGAAATTTGACTACCATTAGGGCGTATAAGGTGCAATATCTAAAATGTAATCAAAAACAAATTAAAATAAAATCTATGATTTTTTAACCTGTAAAATTATATGATTCTAGATCATACCCTTTTAGTCTATCGAGAAAAGTTTGCTGAATGGCATTTTCCGTTCCTGACAGTTCATGTCCCAACTCCCTAGCATATTCTTGAATTGTTTTTTCCCCTTGGGGGTAACTAAATGGTACAAGGAAGGGACACAGCTTATACATATTAGCTTGTACGAGAGTAGCCCACGTGGGAAACTTTTTGCAAAGATGTACTCCAACTGTGGCCAAAGGTTGTACCGTGGACTTTCCTCGGGTTACATCTGCCTCAGACTTTTTCACAAAACGGAAGGCTAAAGTCTTCATCACAAAATAGTCTCCTAATGGTATGGCTAAACAAAATTAAACCAAATTTAACGTCAACATATACTTGATAAAATTAAAATTGATTAAGCAACCCTTACAAGTGCAAGAGAACATGGTGTTCATGGACCCCCCACCGGACACAGGTTCTCCAGCAAGCAGTTTCCTAAAATGCTCCACTTTCTTAAGGATCTCGTGCTCATTCGTATCAGCCAACGCATTCAACGGAGTATTTATGCATTTAACAGCCCCAACGTAGAACGCCTTCGTCGCTGGATCCTTGCCATCGATATGTCCCACAGGTTCTTCGAACTGCTTGAGAACCTCGTTGATCTTTGCATATTTTAAGAGATCGTCCCTCAAAATCAGTCCATTCAGTTCGGGTACCGTCTCCTGTTGTTTCTTTTTATCTTCTTCTGCTTGCTGTTTCAACTTTGCAGCTTCAGCTTGATCCGCTAACTGTTTTGCTTCTAAGGCTTTGGCCTTGTCCATACGTTCCTTCTCCTGATTCGCGAGAGCCACTTCTTGCTCCTTCTTCCTTTGCTCGTCTTCCTGAAGCTTCTGAATACGCAACTGCTCTTGTTTCTGTGCGGCTTCGAGAACCGCTCGACGATTTCTCTCCGCAGCGTCTGCCGCTACTATTCTCTCCTGCTGAAGTTTCTCTTCATTCTGTAGTCTGTTTTGTTGAAGAATTTGGAACTCTTGAAGATTGGCATGTTCTGCCTCCATCCATTTACGTCTGATGGCTTCGGCCTCAATCTTCTTTGATTGGATTTCCATCATGAGCACATCAGCGTATAACTTATTGGCTTCTTCTTTCGCGCTGAGGAACCCTTGAACGCGTTTTTTTGTTCGCGAGCTGAATTCGTTTTTCTAGTTCATCTTGGTACTTATCTACGCAGTTGTTTATGAAGCTATACGGCGTACTTTTGGACTCCATGTACAGCTCGTCCTCCAGTAAAGCTTCGTTTTCTCCATATTTCTCGTCATACACTCCAAGTCTATTGCTGGCTCTGTCGTTTGACGTTTGAGTTGGTATTTCGAGTAGGAGTTACCGTTGTAGCGTCCGAAGTTGTAGAACTATGAGTTTGGGTTAGTGTTGAGGAGGAGAATGTTGGGGAGGGCTTGAATATTGGACTACCTTCTGTATCGACGACTTTCTTACGCCGGAAGTCCCGATATGAAGGAGGTGTTAATAACATCGACATCCTTTCGCTTTTGATTGCGTATGAACTATCTAAATGAATTTAAATAAGAAAAAATTAAAATTACAATCAAATGTTTGTTCCAAATAGTTGTAGTTCAATTTACCTATATAGTCTGAGTTTGCCCCATCGGCATCGTCTGAGATCCAATCAACTTCTTCAACTTCAATCCGAGGTTCCGAGAAGCGGCTGTGATATTTCCGCATTAGCGTTGTTTCCCCATCACGTTCTTTTGACGCCTTCATTTTCAGTAAGGAGATTAACGTGGGCGATTGAGACGTATTCGCTCCAACTCCAAGTCCTTCCGAATTTTGTGGGAGACTTTCTGGAAACGAATGTCTGCCTTTATTACTTCGTCTATAATGCTTCGTATCATACTTCCGAGGAG
>JAANSQ010001118.1:0-16733 GCA_036850885.1 Lepidocyrtinus dapeste | reverse complement strand
TTCTTATCTTTTCAGATAATTTCTTAATTTTTGAACTGTTTCAAATTTTATAAAATTCAAAAATCGTATAGATAATTCAACACGGTTCCGTACTTTATATACAAGAGTATTCGTTAAAATTTTTGACTGAATTGATTCCCTCAATTCTTCCTTAGCTTCTTTAGTCATTGCATCAAGGTTGGCGTTCATTTCCTCCCTGTCTCTTCTGTTCCTTGCGTTCCTATCTAGTGGTTAGTCTTCTGGTTTGGGGTTCCGCTCGACCTGTGACGTCCCCGGCGTTGTCATTTGCTCATTATCAGGCGATAATGCTAAATAAAATGTTTGAAATAAGTTGCTAATATAGTCAGAAGCTGTTATATATATTTTGACGTAGCAGAAAATATTCAAACTTTCCATACTTTTTAAGCTATCAGGTTTGATATCTTCAGCAGAGTCTGCAGTTGTTTGTTTGCTAGTACCTGCTGTATTCTTCTGATTAGTCCGTTTTTCAGCGGGCACAGCAAGTTTAGATGCTGCTTCTTTAGGGATTTAAAAAGGAAAATTTTTTACCTGAAATATTGGTTTCAACCGAAAATTGAACTTTTTATTATGCTGTTGTCACGTACTTTTGGGCATATTCGGTGTAAAATCTTCATCTTCCGAGGATGTCTCTTTGCGGCTTCCTGCTGCATTTTTTTGGTTTGTACATTTCGCAGTTGGCTTTGCCATCGTAGGAGTTTGCTCTATGATAACGTAATAGAAATGATTGTTAATAATGATCTTTGCAAACTTCTACACTTTCATCTGTGTTTTTAGTGAACGGTAACTCCAAATTCAAGCCTGATCTCACTACCGAATTCCTCACATGCAAAAATCTGTACTCATAAATTTTTTCTGCCTACATGCCTAATTTCAGCAGAATTGGTTAATAAAATAGTAAGCACAAGAATAAATTGCTGAAAATTAGCATTTATAGGAAACTGAAATTTATTTAGTTTAACTGATACATACTTGTTAAGCTGCCAAATGTAACCTCTGCCGCTTCTTTTTTCCTTTCTGGCGTGGCTGCCCTCTTTTTTGCTCCTTCTTCATTTTTTTCTTCTTCACTTTGTGTTTTTTTCTTCTTCTCGTCTTTTATATTGTGTCTAACATTTTCTACCAATGCTTTTTGCCACTGTGGCAGAGTCTGAAGTAAATACGAAAAAAAACCGTTTGATTAATATTCAAGAATAATATAGATAAATTCATCACGATTACACACCTTTATGTCAAGCGTGTTTGATTCAATTTTTTCTCGAATTGACTTCTTTAATTTTTTCGCTTGGTCTCCAGTCAATTTAGCAAGCTCTGCGTTCATTTCCGCTCTGTTTCTTTGTTTTGTCTGTTCGTTCTTGGCTAATGGTTTGTCTCTGGCTTGCCTTGCCCGTTGTGGGTTCTGTTTTTTTTGCCATATCGTCTATAATATTTTGGGAAAAAGTTTGTAGCCATCTCGGCAAATCCTGAAAACAAAAACGTAAATATCTTCAGGTTATCTTTCTTATCTTTTCAGATAATTTCTTAATTTTTGAACTGTTTCAAATTTTATAAAAATCAAGAAGGTCAGCCTTCTTATTTTTTCCATTATGCTAATTATTGACTACGTAAAATCTTCTTAAGCAAGTTTATTTACGACCATGGAACGGGTTGTATGATAAGTATCTGTGACAATTAGTGGAACATGAGAAAGTCATTCATTCATATAATGAAACGGTTTTGTGTACAGCCAGTGAGTCCAACGTACAACATTTCTGTCTGAATACTAAGTACATTATTTTTATTTTCATTGGAGTTTATTTCTGAAAACCACCAAATAGTACAGCTCTCCTGATTTCGTTTGTTTGTGCTTTCGTTATTTTTGTTAAAAACGTTGCACGACTTTTGTTAGATCTCCTCATCCGCCTTATCAGCTTTCTTATTAATTTATTTAAAAACTATACTGTTAACTGTACAGATCAGTTTCTTCCACAGAAAAATTTAAAAGGTCAACTTAACTCCTGGATTTGCTAATACTACAGTACCATATTCGCGTTTATTACGCTTCAATCTTTGGCGAAAAAATAAGTCTTATATTGGCGTCTTATTGAATCCTGTCCTATTTCTTATCAAAACATTTTGGCTTTGGTAGCACTCTTATTGTAGCATTTTATTCTGAGGCGACTTACTTATTTGGATAGGGAAAGAGATAGAGCATTTAAAGGCTTGTTTGGATAATTAACTGTATGCTTAATCATGTCCTAACGTTAAATATTTTAAAGAATTAGTACACTTTTAATAAACAGATAAAATACCATCGACCATTTTAACAAACGGCGATAAAATCTGTAGCGCGTTAAGACACTAATTTAACTTATTCAGGTTAATCCTTATTTTGTACGTCTCAGAGAGGGATGGAGGAGTCTTTACGAAAGTACGTTTAATCAATTCCACATGATATATATTTCTTTTACTTTGATTTATAAGTGAAATCAAAATTTTAATTTTGTCAACCCACATTTAAAGAATACCGCGATCAAAAATTTTGCCTACTGTAAGTCGTTTATTGTGTTTTCTCGTAATCAAATAGACATGCTTCCGCCGCCGACATCAACCTACATCATCATGTTAAGTAGGGACGTTGCGGTTACGGTTTCGGTTCAAAATTCAGGTTCGGTTTCGGTTAGCTAGAATATGAAATAGACATGCTTCCGCCGCCGACATCAACCTACATCATCATGTTAAGGATGCCACGAAAAATTATGCATATGGAAGTTTGGTTTCGTATGTTCGAAGCTATTATTCATATTTTTTCTTTTCCGTCACATTCTCAATATGAAGCATGCATTAGTGTGGGGGTTCGTATTTCCCTACGCAAAAACCTACTACTACTTTCCTGTATTTTTGAAAAAGTCAGTGTGTGAATTTATTAGAAATCATGCCCTTTATCAAACCTTTCCTCTCCGTAAGTTTTAAGATGCTGCAATCTGTTCACAGTAATGTACAGCTACGTATGTATAACTTTTAATAGTTGAATAATTATAATGACATGTATGAATGAAAGAATCGTGTGTTTTATTTTTTAGTGCTGTTACTAAGTATGTAAGTAAGTTTAAGCGGTTTTAAGCATCTTTTGGGCATGAAATCTCAATTTTAATTAGAGTAATATNTAATTGCGTACACAGTAAGAGGCATTACTGGTAAGTATGTAAGTAAGTTTAAGCGGTTTTAAGCATCTTTTGGGCATGAAATCTCAATTTTAATTAGCGTAATATGTTGGCTGTCCAGTAAATTTTAAGTATTTACTCCATAATGGTTGCTTAAAAGGTTTCTTTTTCATTTACACGAGAATGGTTAGAATATTTTAAGCATTGTAAATTATTTTGACTAAGCATTTCTGTAAATAATTTTATGATGACAAGAACAATCCAGATGAAAACATTTAAGCCTAGTAAGATGATTAAAGTGTTACTATGGTTTGGTTCCTTGAATTCATTACGGCAACAGCTAATTTTAGTCTCATTTGAATTGTATAAGCAGTTAAAAATCATTTTAAATAAGAGTATTAAGATATTTTGTGTAATTGAAACCTTAGTACAAATATTAATCATAAGAAAATAATCACTTTCATTCTTTGAATAGTCAATGAAGATTTTAGTTGAAAAAAGTACTATTAATCAGAAAATGTAATCCATATAATGTAATAGCACAAAATTCATTTTTTAATTGATCAAATTCTAATGGAAATAAAAAAAATGATAAACAACAGGCACAAACATGGGGTTACTTGAGAAACTACTGTTAAATTATCGCATCGCTCAAGCTCAAACATTTCTGCAGTACCTTTTCTTATATAGGACTTTTGCTCTTGTGCGTCATAATTTGCTGATCGTATATCGTAGTTCTGAATGAACGTGAGTGTTTGCTCCTTTGCTCTTTTCCGAGTCCCTATGGTTGCGTCATGACATCATTCGTTCCCATTCCAGTGTAAGATTTATTGAATTATAGGTAAGTAGTACGAGCAGAAAGGTGAAACAATTCAGTTACTGAGGAAGCTTCGAGTTTGATGCTGGACTTAAGTCACTATGGAAGTATTGAAGTTGTTGAAACAATTACAATTTGCAAATCGATTCAACATAGGAGTTATAATTGATACATTCACCAAAAAATTATGAATTCAATTTATCTGGTTGAATTATTCCGTCCGCAATGGGTTTTATTTAGTTTTTAGAAATCATCATCATACAATCCAATTAATTCTTTTACGTAATAAAGCTCTGTATCGTAAAATGCGAGAATGTACTCCCACCACTTACACTTTCCATATCTAAAATTGAAGGGATCCCTCCTCAATAATAAATCTTCGTATCCTTCACTTCCTCCCAAACTTCCCATTTCGCATTTTACAGCTCTAATATTTAAAGTACAATATATCTCAATATCTCTTTCCAATCATAATTCCTTCAAAGTTTCTCTTAAGGTCTATCGGAATATTCAAATATTTCGTATTTTCTCAGTATTGTCATACATTTCCATTTTATTACAGCAATCTTAACTTATCATAATTTATGAACATCTCGTAGGTTTCTTATTCTTGGTTGGGTTTATTGTCTAAATGTTCATCTTCATCTCAAATTGGTTATATCCAGTATACACTTTTTTTTAGTCTGGGGATTTGTATTGTCATCACTTGCTGTAAAATAGTAAATTTTTTTTTCAGTTAATATTTTTTAGTATTGCGTTAAGTTTCGAAGAGGTATACAATATCTGTTAAATATACTGCTCAAATAAATTGTCTTGCAGCAGATTCATTAGAGTATCAATTATAGAGGCAGTGTGAAAATTGACAAGTATTTCTCTCCAGTTTGGCGAATGAACGATCTGGATCGATTTAAACCATGTATTTTTTTTATAGTAACAACCGTTTTCCGTAAAGTACACAGGTTGAATTATTCCTTGAGCTTTCCCAATAGTCCTTTCGCAAAGATTCATTTCCTTTTGGGCTGCATGGAACATTGAATCTTGATTTGCACAGGTCAGTTTCATACTTCCGGAATGATAATCATTAGATAGGCTTCGGAGAGCATGGCACTAGCAAATTCTTGTAATCAACTAGACAGCTCATGCTGCCCATCCGGTAAACTCACTTCCTGTTTTCCTTACAGTTCGGTCTATTACTTTTGGCGGAACCTTCACCATAAAAAAGTTTACAAAGTTTGCCAAACTTACACATTGTTTTCGTATGTTGGCACCTTTGTTGGTATTAACATTTAGAATGCATTTACATTAATTATTTCCAAGTGCGAACTGAAAATTGGCAAAAAAATATGTCAGAAAAATGTTTCGGTTTTAGCTCATTCGAAAAAGATGGTTTGTTTGGACGCAAGTACATAAAGTACGAAAAGGATAGTAGCATATACAATTAATGTTAACCTAAAGTGCGTCATATGAGTTAGTATGTTATTTATATCAGCTGTTATTATTGCGTCTGTATACAACGGCCTTGTTATATAAGCACCTCCTAATATAATTCAAGGAGGTATTTACACTAACCCAAGTTAATCAAGCCATATTATTTTTGTGAGTTTTCAGGTATTCTCAGGTAACTATAACTTAAGTTAATTTTTATCCTGTGTTTACAAACCATTTCCGGGGAGAGTTACATAGCTTTGATATTGATTATGGTTTAAGTACCCAATTATAGATTAACCTTAAATGTTTATACGGTATAAAAAATTCTAAAAAGAATTACAAGTGCATAAGCTTTCTGGTTATTTTTCTGGTAATAATGATTAAAGTATTTTTGAAGCATCCGTTATCATAATAGTTTTAGTGGGACAGAGCCTAACTTTATATTGGGTTAACGCTCTGTATTAGTAAATGTCTCGTTTTGAGGTTGGTTTAAGCAGTTAGAGTGCATGTTGTTTTGTGTACGTGCTTGATACTGATTTTTTCGTGTTGATTATGAGGAGTTGTAGGAGTGAACATCACGTAGTGGAGTGTTCTTTTGTCGGTATATGTATTGTCGAGATTTGTAAAAGGTTAAAGTGTGATAGAGTAAGTTGATGATGATAGTGATGATTTGCGATTGAATCTTTGGAATTTCCTGATATACTCTAATATTTTTTAAACCAGTGCTAAACCAACCACTCAAACGGACACGAGGCTGAATGTCAAGGAGGCTTCTCTCTGGATACAGAGTTCACATTATGGTAGTAATAATGAGGAGGGAGGTTATTATTCGCGATGGGGTCGCAGTACTGCGGATGATAATGATGTTGAGGCTGTTGCTGTTGTTCCCCGGGGAGATAAGTGTGTACATTGTGTATGGGCTGTATTCCTTGGTGGGGCTTCGGTCTGGGTTGAGGATACGTAAAATAAATATTGTAGTTTGGAACAGGTTGATAAGGAACATTGGTCGAGTTATAAACTGGCAGGGGTTGATCAACACTAGCGTTGGGCGGTAGTGTTGTCGAGTTTTGTAAGAATACGGCAGGCGTAGGCGGAGGAGCCATGAGCGGCGGAGGTGAGAACACTTGGTACGATGGCGCAGCCCTTGGTACTGGTATAGGAAATGGTGCGAGTGCAATAGCCGCGCTGCGTGCTGCAGTAGTAGCGGTGACTAGTTGTGGAGGTGGCGGTGGCAAAGGAGCAGGCAGCTGGCTAGTGGACGAAGACTTTGGCACACCCACACCTTTCAGCAACGGGATCATTTGCATGGTGACTGAAGACAAACGCCTTTTTCTCCTGGGGGGTGGGATGCCGAGCCTATAGTTGTAATACGATGTATACATGAAGCTTCCCTGAGACAGATATCTTTGTACTGGACGGCAGATGTCGTAAAGGAAGTTATTAACGGTCATCAGAGCAATAGCTCGGTAGATGATTTTCACCGCGTGGAATAACATTGTCAGGATCACTTTCGTTATGCTCGGATGGCGAGTTTTCATTATGAGGTGGATCGCATACCCCATCTCCCCAATATAAAAGACGAATGTGAACATGGCGATGTAGTACCACACTTGGCAGTTCCCCACTGTGTATTGGTAGTAACACTGTAAAAAAAATTTGTGAAGACAAAGCTTTACTATCTCATCTCATATCTCACTTTCACCATCCATACTTTACAATTGTTTCATCTTGAAAAAGGAAATGGAAGTGGAATAATTTTTTGACACATTTTTTTACCCGTGACATATAAGCTGCATAAAGAAGGGAAATGATTAGTGCGAATTGTTCCATATCAAAGCTCAAGAAAGAAGAAAGAGAGTCGAGAGTGTAGGGAAGGGAAAGGAAACGTAAGTATTTTGTTAGAGTAGGCTCTAGGTGATCATATTCGTGAAGAAGGAAATGACTTTATAATTTTATATAAAGAGATAGTTTATTTTTTTTGTCCAGGCTGCTATACTACAGTAAAAGAGTAGTCCATACAGCAGCAAAAGTAATTGATTGACATATACGCTGATTATTCCAAGTTACAAAAATATTTTGAGTTTATGTAATAATAAGAGAAATTGGAGAAAGTTTATGAGTGTTTTCTTTTTACCTCTCGCGTACCAGCTAGAAGCCAAATGCCCATAATGAGCTGGAGTGCGTACACACAAAGAATAGTCATCCAGGCTAGAACCAAGTATTCTCGGTCTGCAAGTAGAAAGAACCAAAGCAAATGTTAAGAGAAAGTAAAGAGAAAGTAGAAAGTGTACTAAAGCTACAAATAATGGCTTCCTTGTCGGATGATGTCAATATACAAACTTAATTTCCATTTTATGAAATTAGAGACTTGTTAATTAGATTTTGGCTACGCTTTCTCGGTGAAAGCACCGTTGGAGGAGTACCTTGTATATCTGCCAGCGTCTTGTCGTTGAAAGCAAAGGTTAAGTTAATAAACGGAATTGTTCCAACAAGCTAAAACAGAGAAAAAAAGTACATCAGCATCCAATACACATCAACAATTGGTTCTGTCCCTCCAAGAAAGTTCATAAACTGATTAATTATAATTATACTAGGAGATTGTGACATGGTGAAAGTATCTCTCCAAACGTTCACCACCCACTCTAAACTAAATAGAAATTTTTGGTCTTAAAACTAGAGAAAATTGAAAAGATGTTACGGTTCCCGTACAATATCGATTATCGCAACGACTTGCACACGTGTCTTGTACCTGAATCGATTAAAACCCTCCTCAGAGTCCATTCTCTATATTTATAGGATAAGAAGCACTTATAACTTACAACCCTCCCTCTACAATTTACCATAGACTTCACTAGCACCATCAAAAAATTGCAATTACACAAGCACAAGAATATATATGTATATTATGTGACCTCCTTCCTCTTGAGTCACCACATCACAGCACAACTCATCCCATCATCGCCAAAGTTCAAAAGACCAAGAGAGTGTAAGGATGGGAGTGCAGTAGTTGCTTCCTCCTTAATTACACTTTCACTCTCCCATTTTCCTTGGTAATGAAGCAAAATTAATTCCGCGCATTATTCCCGAATCATGACATCGATGACATGGAGTAGACGAACGGGAACCATCTTAAACTTTATTTCCCCTCCTTATTGCTTCCTTACTTGGCCCTCGTAATAACTGAACCAACAAAATTCCATTATTCCAAAATTATTTTAGTACGTTTAAGCAAACTCCTCTATAGCCTTTCCTCCAGCAGTACATTTGCGTCATCATCAATCAGTACGGTTGTGATGATGATGAGGAGCAGTCCTTTCCGGCGTCGACGATGATGACTAGTGTTCATCAGACCAATCATTTCATCCTATCACTTTCACCCAAGGAGACTCAAATTTTCAGAATCCGAAAAATGTTATCTCTTCCTTGAAGTTTCCTTTGGCTCGAATACTTCACAAAGAATCTCCTCTTCATTGCATTGTTTACAAATACCCAATGCTTTGTGGCAGTTTGATGGCATATCTTAGAAATATATTGCGCAATCTACAAGAAAATTTTCAGGAGGAGAAAGCTCTGATATTAATACAAATTCTACTATTTGTCTTACTCTATTATCACAATAATCGCATCATATGACAAAAACAAATCATAGATATCATAGATACATCTCTTGTCGATATTATCAATCCCAGCGGGAGAGAACTCGTTAAGGAAATTATTACTTTTATTATCGCCGCAGTTCTCCTCCTTAACATAATTTATTGTCGGAGCTTCCTTCAATTCAAGTTTCTATAAGTCTACTTTATTCTTCATGTATTGTCGGATTATTGTCGTACTTTCTCTTGTATTGTTACCTTACATTGTTACATTTTTCTAGCTTCCTCCATCTCAGTTATAAACTTAGTGTTAATTATTACAATATATCAGCTGACTCTGAGACTCTCACATTTCCTTCCGGTTGGAAACTCCAAACTGAAAAAGTTTCTAAAGACGTTACTCTACTTTCTTTTCCCATTCCGTCTTTATCATAATCTAATTATAGTGAAAAGAAAGCAATAAATTCTGAATAGTGAACATTGTCCTGGGATGGGATCCGGGTGGCATTGACAATGCAAAAAAAAATCAGCCCATTTTTCCATCATCCGTTTAGCAATAAAAATAAACAAAGCGAGATAAAGAGTGACAAGGGATGGTGTAACGTTGTTGTTGCTGTTGCTCTGTCTTTCTGTAGATGATTCTATTTGTATATGGCTCATCCGCTGTTATGGTGTCGTCTTGCTTCTTTCCTTCCTACTTCTTCAGTTTCCAAGACTTTCTCTTTTACAACATCTACATACTTTATAGGGAGGAAGGCTTTTACGCTCTTTATCATCATCACCATAACATCCTACATAAGCAGTGTTCAACTGTAGCTCTAGGAAACTACTTTCTTTTTATGCTTTCACTGTAGTTATGTACTCGGTACTATTATTTCGTTAGTGTTCCCTCATCATGACGTACATAAACATCTAGCCTCCACATAGTACCACATCCATTTTATGACTCCACACATGTTCCTCATCTCGTCACAATCACAATCACTCTGGCAAGAGGCAATAAAAACGTACACGATTTAAAAAGAAGACATAAAAAAGAAACACTTCTTGTCTCTTTCTCCAATTTCCTATTCGGTTACGGTATAATCTCTACGTATCTTTTTAACAGTGTGGAATCACGCTGACTGGAGGAAAAAGGAGTCGGAAGTGGAGTGACTGTGTAATAATCACGAAACACTAAAAAAA
This sequence comes from Lepidocyrtinus dapeste, assembly GCA_036850885.1. Classification (NCBI taxonomy): domain Eukaryota; kingdom Metazoa; phylum Arthropoda; class Collembola; order Entomobryomorpha; family Entomobryidae; genus Lepidocyrtinus; species Lepidocyrtinus dapeste. The sequence continues at coordinate 6,552 of JAANSQ010001118.1, read as the reverse complement.
GTTGCATCTCTCTTCCTCTGTCTCTACTTCTCCCCATTTTCCCCCACTATTATTATTACTTCTTGGGGTTTCTTGCCAAAGTTATGGGGAAGGATATAGAAATAATAATAATGACGAGGAGAAGGAGGATGATGATGATAAAGATGATAATGATAATGGTGGCATGTCTCTCTTTTCCTTTTTCCCTTTTACGCTCTCCTCTCGTCTCTCTCGGAACAGAAAAAAGTGGAGAGAAAACTTTGGATTTATGATGATAGAAAGTTGGTTCACCGTTTTCTTCAAGAAAAAAGAACAGGAAAAGAGAGTGAAAGTGTGTATATTATGGAAGAGAGGACGAACGAGAGCTTTGTTCTGCTTTCCAAAAAATATAGAGCCCTTACATAACAATAAACGTGCATTGCATTATACCAGAGAAAAAAAATTCCACAACGATTTTACTATTACTACACGAATTTTTCACTACAAACCTAAACTCAGTTGAAAAATAATGATATCACCGTGTTCCTTATATCAAATGAAATATAAGAAAAAAATCGGTGGTTAGGTTTGCTTTGGTTTGGCTTTCCCTACGTAATGCAGTGTGGCAGTGAAAAAATTGTACCTATGAACCAAGACACGCTACCAAGCCACTCCAAAGAGAGAAAGAGAGAACTAGTGTGCATCTTACTTCCAATGCTGGGGCTGTCGAATCGGGAAAAATCTTATGCTTGGTTTCCCTCGAAAAAAAAAGTTTAGAAAATGGGAAGCACTACTATCACTTTCTCTACTTTCTCCTGATTCTTTTATTCCTATAAAACTCATTTCTCTAGTCCAACTGGGAACTGATATTTGTATTGTTCTTGCTAGCTTTCTCTAGAGACTATGGAGGAAAGCTGACTGGAAGTGAAAAGCATGAATAGAATGAAAGGTAAGACAAGGCACAACTTGCCTTGGATGGCCTTGCATACTTTACGCTCAAATCGTACTCAAATGGGATTCTGAATCATGGAAAATAACTAACATTTTTAGACTACAAAACTCTAGAAAAACATGTGCCTGTAAGTACTTGAGCGTAGGGACTTGTAAAAACTCATTTCTTCTCATCATCTACCATTTACACAGATTTCAAGTGATTCTTGGAAAATATTACAGCGTGGACTCTATCATTTAAGTAATTTTTTTTGTGTAGGATGCTTCATTCTGTGGTATGGTTTGGCCTGAGCTTGAATCTTGTTGAAAAATTCTAGTCATTTTCTCCCTCCGAAATAAGGCTACTGTTTACATCCATTTCCTATCTTTCCTCATGTTCCATACATTGCCCAACTTTTTCTTAGCGTTTTAGTGGTGATTACTACTCTATTTTACTACTGCGGTACATTTACATCAATGTTCGATCATTTGTTAGGTAGGCTCGTAGTTTTACGCGCTTTTTCTCTAGCTTTGCTTACTCCTTCCACTTTCTCTCTCTTTTCCACAAAATGTATCATTACAGCGAGGCTCAAACGGCTCAAATCTCCTTTCCCATTCGAATTCCATCAAAAGAGGAATAAAAAAGTTGTATGTTGTGTATCCGTGTTCTTTACTCTGCTGGTGAAAGTTGAAAATGCTGACTTTTTCTCTATTTTATAATATAATTTCAAAGCTAAGGGGAGACTGGTACTGTAATGGTAGTTTTACTGCTGCTCTATGTGGTCTTTGTATCCCAGTATGGTTCACAGCTACCACAGTACGCTTCATCAACATCACCCTCATCATCACATAGAACACTCGACTCATGTTCCTCCTATTTATCTATCACAACACACACGACGAGAGTTACTCAACATCACATCCTTTTTTTTCTTACACTTTACGACTTATTTCTTTGTGCCGTATCATAGTATTCTCATGTTTTGGAATGTCGTCCAGAATCATAAGAAATGTTTAAGCTTTCTATACGTAGGGAAAGCATAAACACATGCATTCATACTTAATTCCTTTGGAGAGCGTATAAAAATCAAATTCCTTTGGAGAACTTTTGAATAAAAAATGTGTCTGAGTTGGTTTCAACTACACTGTACTCTAAAAGTAGCTATAGAATATTACGAGATTTTGAGTCTACCAAATGTAATTTCTTGAGCAGGAAGTTGTCCTCGTTCATCCATCGACCCTCTAACGTTTGCACAGTTCGATCAAAATAAATGAGGTTTCGGTGATTTGGATTAAGCTATATAGAGTATTTTTGGTTACAGTCCTCGGAAATGAAAGCCTCTTATTAGGAGCCGAACTTGGGATACTTTTCTGGTGAAAGCTGAGAGATGAGGATCTAACGTTGATGTTTTTGTTTGTTGGTTCTGCACTTAGGACTGTCGTAGTGTCTCTGCTCCTAGATGTTAGCTTCCTCCTCCACCAACTTTACTACTGAGGCTAGAGTGTGTTGTGGCCAATGGTAAAAATATTAAGTCCGCGTTTTTTTTCTTCTCTTCTTACGTAGATGATGATACGCTTTGTGGAGTTGCTACTACTACACGCTCCACACGTAAATAGAGAATGAAAGTAATCTGGGGCACAAAGTGCGCATGGAGTGCAGAGAAACGGGTGAGAATCTAACCTTATCATCATCTTTCTCTTTTTCGTTCCGTTCCTCTTCAACTCAGCTCAGTGAATAGTGTTTTGGTGTGTTCGCGTGCTAGCTTTTCCTCAGTCTTGTAGTTGGGGATGTGACTCTCACTCACTTCTTCATCGCATACTCCGCTGCTTTCACTCACTTAGCCAAAGCAATAAGAATGTTCCTTCTATATGTTCCTGCTTTGCCTACAGTTTCATCCCGAAAACATCACTGTTCCGAAAGAGCAAAGGAATGAATGTCCACGAGAGAAAGTTAACCGTAGAGTTTTCACTTCCACTGCAGTTTCTCTTTTAGACTCTTACCATTTACGGGAATTTCTTTCGTTGGATGCTGAACCTGCATCTTTTCTTAAAATGAGTGAAAAAATTTCTACTGCTGCAGTGTAAAAGAGGAGTGATGGTCGTCATGTCCGCGTACCACTTCTTATTCAATGCTGACAGTCAAGCTCTCCTTAAAGTAAGCCAGTTACGAAATCTATGGACTGGACAAGTGAAGACTTGAAAAAAAATATTCTCTTCAAATGTCGAAAATAAAGAGGGAAAGTGTATAGAAAGCTAAAGTAGGGAAAGTTCACAATGGGTGAAAATGGAAAAGAATTTCAGAGACTTTTCACTTTTCCAAGAGAAAAAAAATGGCTACTAAACTGTATTCACTAGGTTGAAGGCCGATGGGAAGGAATATATACATTCTTAACCTAGCACGTATACCCTACGTGCTCATATGTATCAATAGGTACTGTATATTCAAAGGGAAATCAGGATTCATTGTTCCATTTTGCCTTACCTACGTACACACTTGGCTCATACGCTCTTTAGGGAAAACCGGGAGGAATAAGTCGAGAGAGATTTTAAGACTAAGTTTCCGTGATCCTCATGAGGCGAAGCGGAAAAGTTTAGGCTCCTTCAAATTGTCTTCATTTGTGTACCCTCATGACTCGACTCAAGAATATCAATAGTTGGACATATTGAGCTTTCCTAAAAGCATTCATATGATTTACGTCCATCCCTACGAGAAGAAAAGTGATGCATTTATACGCCAGTCATAATTTTTGCAAAAGTAACTGAGTTTTGTGAAGCTATAGATTTCCATTTTTACTACGAACGACTACATTTGCATGGACAAACGCGCAAAAGGACAGTTAGAAAATAGCAAAAATTATTTCGTCATAAATTACGACATTATTAATTGACCAATCGAAAAATGTCCCAGATTTTTTTAGGAAAATATCCCATAGACTAATACAGCAATCAAGAATTGGAATAATGAATACGGTTTTTGGACAATTAAGTGTCACCCAAAAAGCCTTCTTTCATTTCGCATTATAGTCGAGTACGCACAACATAACGCACCAAACATCTCTACTTTGCACTATTCTCCTGAAGTAGACCCTAGATAGACTCCAAAGTGAAAAGGTAAAGCATAAGGTTAGTAAGCTATTCGTACCCATACCCAACCAAACCAAAGACCACACATGAACCTATACCTGTTATATAGATACCATCTAAAAACTTAAAACGATGAAAATAAGCAAGCCTTTGTAGACTCGCGAGTCAGCACACATAAAGAATCAATCCACTTTAAGTCCATGTCTCATTTTGTTACGTTACACCAAGCCATTCCCATATTTGCCATTGCTCAACATTCCCAAGAAGAAAAAGGTAGCTTCCTTGACGCATCCCATACATTCCATACACACTTTCTCCCTCATTTACAGTAAATCACGGAAAAAAAGTTTAGTGTGCATATATCTTCCAAGGATTGTAACAAATTTTGACTTTCTCTATCTTTCTCTTTCTCTCTTTCCTTTCGTCTTTGTTCCCATTTCCTTTTACCTCCGCATCATCCATATTTTTTGTTTGTTTGAACGGTAAGGAAAAAAAACTGCAAAATTTCCCTTTACAGCGCTCTTTTCTCTTACTAACTTTCTAATGTAAAGAATATAAAGAGACAGAGTACCTGCTTTTCACAGTAGTGGAAAATGCCTTTGCTTTTCCAAAACGACATCTCTTTACACCAGTACGTATAAAGACATTATGAAAAAGGCTTGTGGAGCAAAACTGCATTATTCTGCTGGAATTTATGGACTGTTTTCTCCTTTCATGACAACCACAAGGGAAGTATCTACACTTTCGGACGAAAAATTCAGGTAAAATCTTATACAGGTACATAATTTCACCGAATCTCCGAATTTGCCGCTACTCACAAAATAGCCTAGAAATTTAATTACTTGGTGTCATTTTGTTATTATTTGTTAGTAATTATCGACACTGATTAATATGCTTTCAAACAATGTCCCGATGTCCATTTATAAATTATGAATCTAATGATTCCAAATACACAAGTACCTATGCTAAGATAGAATCGGCGAACCTGTTGAAAAATGGCTTTAGTTTTTAAACTTTTAAAAAGCAAAATGAACTTGAAATTTAACATGTTTACTTTGAACCCTTACCTTGTAAAAAGCAATATAGTGAAAAGCAACTAGGCACTATACCTTTATTCAATACCTGAGACACGAGTGTAAAGTAACAATAGAAATGACATATTATCCATACATAACTCCTGCCATTTTTCTATTATTTCGTAGTCTACAACCATAGCATCAGCATAGGTTTAAAGTTGAGGATTTTATTTTTCATTTCGGTTGGATTTTCCTCCATAGGTTTGGACTCTTAAATCCCATAGGAAAGAACAAGAGCTGTTGTGGTGAAGCAAAGGCACGTGCACACAGGATTATAAATATCGACATTGCGCTTTTCTATTTTTTTTATATCATTATCATCATCTTTATCAACATTTCATTCCAGATCATGGTCACAGTCATAGCCTATGCCTAAGAATTTGGGGAAAAAAATCCAAGGTAAAATATATTGAAAACTCAGGTTTTTGAAAAGGGCAAAAGTGAAAGGAGACTAGAGAAAAGCTCGGAGCCTCCTACTTGCCTCTCGTCCTCCTCTTGTTTACTATACAATAGCGTTGCAATGAGACTCATGAAAGGAGGAGGCATAATGAAAATGTTTGATACAATTTTTGAAAATTACATAAGCCTACAAACAGCTACAGAGAGAACATCAGACCAAGGTGGAAACGGGAAAGCGTAGGAAAGTAACGTTTCCTTTAGTACTTTCTCCTTCTTTTTTTGGGGGGATCTGCTCCTTTCACCCATTTGACTTGACGAAGTGCTTACACTTTACCGTTGGTAGTTGTATCAAAAGCGTCATCATCACAAAGAAATAGGGAAAGAGTCACGCTGTGTAGGGATGCGATGTAGATGTAACGGAATAAAAAATGGGAGGGAAAGTGTACTCCTTACTTGACACATTTTCAGTTTTCTTCTTAAATGGATCAATCTATTTTGGGGGAAGTAGAGCTCACAATTACAATCACATAGACGTAGCGAAGCTCACGTTGTGTTTCATCTTTTTAGGAGGAATCAGCTTTTAATGCGTACAAATTGGAAGGAGTACATGCCGACATGCTTAAGTAGAGAAGGAGCTTTATGTCTACAAAAAATGCTACATTTCCTAAACATTTTGTACTTTCTGATTGTGATTTGGAATATTTATTACGTAAAATCTGTAGAGGCTGTCGTGGGTAGTAAATAAATAAAAACTTTTTATCGGAGATGAGAGGAAATGAAAATGATAAATTGGGAGATCTCCTGTGGCGTACGATTCGATAGTGGGAGTCGTTCGAGAGCTCTTCTTGGAACTTTCCAAGTAAATAAATCAAGGAAGCAGCAGGTAAGATAAACTATTTAGATTGAGTTATTGGAGGAAATAACTACATAAAGGAGATGCTCGAAAGCTGAAAGTACATAGAATACTCAAACTACTCAAAATACTCAAAACACTCAAATATTCTGAAGAGAGTAGGTCACCCAGTAACTAAATTATGAAATGAGCTTAAGTGATCATAGCAAAAGTTTCTAGAATAAATGCTTTAAAGCAGATAGAGACATAGCT
>JAANSQ010001117.1:0-16734 GCA_036850885.1 Lepidocyrtinus dapeste | reverse complement strand
CCCTTTTTTACATGATTTAACGAGAATGCAACTAATGCATAATCGTTCTCCTCATCATTACGTATATTATAAAAAGTATGAAAAAAAACCTTCATAAAAGATCCCTTTTTTGTCAATTGAATGAGGAAAAATGAATACCAAGCCGTTTTTTGCCGTGTGTGGTGCGGTGGTGGTTGGTGCGCACATGGGCAGGGTCCATCTCTCTTTCTCTCTTTCTCCCCACTTTGTCCACGTTTACTTCTACTTTGCAATTGTTCACGTCTCACATTCCCCGTTTTGGGAGAAGTCTGCTTTTTATAATCGTTTCATTCCTGTTCTGTGACAGGGATGTTTTCTGTCAAAAAATGAAAATAGTTTGTTAGATGGATTCAGAATGACTTGACATAATATTTTTGTTTGTTCTCCTCTGTGTTAGAGTCAGTTAGCTAGAATCGCCAAGAAGAGAAGGTCAGGAATCACATTAAAGTATTGGAGTATTAGAGTTGTTGGATGATGTGGTGACCGTTTTGGTACTCATGCGATTGACATTTTTTTCTGGGTTCATCAAGAGAAAAAATCAAAACCCATTCCATCTTCCTTTGGAGATTATGTTTGCAGGATTGTGCAAGTTTTGTCCACAATACTGATCAAATCACAAGTTATTAAGGAGCAAAGAGATTTTTTTGGTTTGTCTGTTCAACAAAGGGAAGCTCGAGTTTCTGAGCGTTCTACCTAGACAGTTTCTCTCCCAAGTGTTTAATGGTCATTCATCATATTTGATAAAAATTGAACACCTAAGCTCCTGAGTCCTGAGCTCTTTTTAAGTCAAGGTTGGTTGATGGAAGCTACAGTGTTATTACGTCCAACAAGTTGTGTGTTCAAGTCTAGTTTAGCTTTAAAAGTGTTGTTTGTATTTTTGTGGAGTTTTTCGTCTTATCTAAGGGAAATCAGTGTCTACTCGAGTCTCAATTTCATTTTCATCTCATAAGGTTTTCATCCATGATTTCCTTAAACTGATTTCGTCGTTTGTGGGTAGTCGCTGTCTAGTTTTACGTTATTTTTCTCGAGTTCTGCCTGAAATAAGCTTGCTTAGAAAAAAGGAATTGGATTGTCACATTATGCATGGATGACCTCATGTCATAATTTTTGACGGGTATACTTACACAAAATTCCTTTCAAGAATGGATGAGCAAAGAGGAGGCGCATGGAAAACATGAGAGTTTTTTTCAACATAGCCTTTAAGTCTTTGTTTTCCCTTCCTTTGGTTAGATGAAGGTAATGTACGACAGCATTGCCGGTATTACTTGTTTCGGCTTCGAAGTTACACACACTCATGAACTTAAGGAACTGGCAGATTTAGCACTGATTGACTAAAGTGTATCCGGCCGGTTGAGAATAACTTGTTGGATAGCTCTTGTCCAAGTATGATGGTCAGTTCTAAGACCTTCAAAGTTCAAGTTCTTTGCCAGTTTAAACAGTTTAAAAAGTTCAAACTGCTTGTAGACGCCCACTAGAAAATAAAGTTAATTGTTACAATAATTTTTCAAAAACTAATCTTGGTTTTAAATGAAAGTGCAACAATAAAGTTGATTTTGAAATATGGATAAGTTTTCCTTTATGTTTGGTCTAAATATTGACGATGAAGAGGAGGAGGATGAGTGTGAAAGTGGGAATAATTATTTATTTGGTTACTCCACTGGTTCAAATTTTAATCATTGTTTGGGTAAGATATCTTTTATTGAAATGTTTCACTTAAATGCCGCACGTCAGATTTCTTAATCTAGTCATCAATTGTAGTAGATTTAGGTTAAGATAATTAACAGATTTGTTTTTAAGAAGAACACTCTTAAGTGGAATCCGATCATTCAACATATTTTGTTTCAGCTGTTTTGCTTGTTTCTGTATGAATAACTGTTGTATGGTGTATGCTCCATCAAAAGAAACAAAATGCTTTAATTAATTTTTGAACAATACAGGACTCTAGTGGAATAAATTAGTATTCGCCAAAGTATTTATGATTCGACACTTTCGCAACTGATTTTGATCCTCTTGGGAGTTTGTGCGAAATTTAGGTGTAATTGATGAACACGTTTGGCCTTTTGATGATCACCAATCAATAAAGTTTGTTTTGTAGCAAATGATTAGGGTATCCAATGAATTCATCAATTTTCATTTGACTCTTTCTGATTTTGACGTTTTTTTCTCTCCAGCTCACCAAATTATTGATGATGTATCCCCATTATTACCATGAAGTGAAAGTTAAGTTGTGGTAAATCCAAAGTGGACATTTTATCTGGGTATCCAATTCAAACAAAAAGTGCTTGTCACTAAAGTATCATAATCATTAAAAATTTCATCAACTTTGCATTGTACAGTGATCAATAAATTGCATTTTAGAGTTATTGTCGTCGTGTGCGCTCACTTATACCACCCTATCCCAGCAAAATAGAATTGCTTGATGCATTTCTACTAAAAAAAAGATTTTTCAACCCTTCCATTTCCTTTAAAAAAAAGTAACAAAAGCGCGACCAACTGTTTTATACTCTTTTACAATATATATATATATATGCCAAGTGAAAAATGGTGAAAAGCTTCACAATTTCTTTTAATGGCTTTGGCCAAGAAACACCATCACGTCATCATGAGCTTGATAATCTTGCGAGGCTAACGTAGGCATTTTTCGTAATATCAGAATATAGTTGAGAAATGTTATTAATCATTCATTTTTGTTGTCGTCGCTGTAGCTGACTAAAAAACTGCTCTTAAGTAGAAACACTTTGCATGATGATAAGATGTTTAAAACCATCCAGAATTTCATTTTCGCTGGAAAAATGTTGAGTGGGAGAAGTTAAATTTGGACAATGGACACCCCATTTTTATCCCATTCAAATCTCCTCTTTCTCTTCTTTTCATCATTTTATGCTCGCAAGTATGCCTTTTCTATGTTTTCACTTTAGACTTGAGAGAGTCAATTACCCCTTTTCAATACAGTGGCAAGGGATACCACAGAGTTCCTCATCATTTAACGTTTTATCTGACTACTCCTTTTTCTATAAGTATACCTTTTTATCGCTACCGTTTATGAGCTCCTTAAAAAAGTTATTTGCTCAGTAAAAGCAGATTGGAAGATAGGCAGGAGTAGTATGAAAATGCGAAAATTCTTAATCGCTTTGCTTCTGTTTGGTCAATGGTTTGGTTTAGACGTCGTTAAAAATAATTTCTTAATCTCTCCTTTCGTATGATATGGTCTTGAGGGTACGCAAAATCCCCTTTTAATTTTGTTTTTGCATTTACATGTATAAAGTTAATTAGTACAATCTATTTCTGAGCATGGTGCTCTCTCAAAAGGTTCGATGGTGTTTATGACACTTATTATGCAAATACAAAACTTTGGAGTCCAAAGTTTGGACGATATCCCGTCATGCACAAGCTGTCCATAATACCATAAACACAATCACATAAATGATTTTTTTGTTTCTAATCAAAATTAGAAATTGAAGGACAAGCATAATTGGAATATTTGTATTTCGCCCGGCTGATCAGTTTGTGCGTATCATGGGAAATACTTTATTCGTCTTTTCTGAACGGTTCGCAGGGTAAATGTTGGAAGACATTTCGTGACCATGCTATACGCTGTTAGTAGATTAATGGAATTTCTTGGAATTTTGTTTATTTGTTTGACCATGTGCCACAATTTGAAACAAGTGAATACTGATTGTCAGACGTTGGCATACTTTCTAAAGAAATGCAGATAATAGTGTAAAACAGTAAAAACGCTTTCCTGGAAATCGTTGCTAATTCTTGATACGTAAAGTGGTCAACATGAATATTTCATGAAATACAATGTTCCTCTCATGAGCAACCTAAAAGTGATATTTAAATTTCAAAATAGACACTATTCCTTCGTAGTTTGAGGGAAAATTGTCGAAAATCCATTCAATAAAGTTCTTGTGTATTATGTTTTCCTTTGTGTTTTTACAATGAGTCAAATTCTAGGATCCTCTCGTAGACCTCTGGCCTGGCCCGACAATTTTTGTTGTATTGCATAATCAGTTAGACGGTCGGTGTCTTGTCAGTCGTTGACTTTTACCACCGCAGCATTAGATGACTAAGTAAGATACATAATAAAGTAAGTGTATACGGTACAAGTTTGAAACTTTGTTGCAAGAGAATCAATAGATGATTCTTGTTATTTTCCTATAAGTTTACCTAATAAAAATTCTTTCCAAAGATATTTTGACTGGTTTCTACGTTTCTATATTTAATGCGTACAACCATCTCCTCTTGGCTGGTTATTTATTCAAGATGTTTATCAAGAATATAAAAAGCTGAGAAAAACCGCTTTCCTTCATATTAGTCTTTGAATGAATACATAAGTTCGTCAAAACTCACCCTTGGTTTTTTGGTCGGTGTAAATCTAAGTCCAAAGCTTCGGTACGGAAGCGAAGTTATGTGGGGGAGAGAGAAAAATAGATCTAATGTCAAGTCTCATTGAATATGTATTTTCTTATTGGAAAAATATTGACAATCTCCTCAATCAGAGATGTAACAATTGCAAACGTAGTTTATAAAAGAATTCCAGTATTTTCCAGGGCTAGTATTTCATCACTTCTTGGGCAACGAATTTTCTATATTATCCCTTCGCTTATGAATATCATGGTAGCCACGGGAAATAATGAAATGGATTTTCTCGTACCTTCAGGATATGACATAACCATACCATAACCACGAAAGCCCCATAAATACTTGCTGAATAAAGAAGAAGTAAATCTTCTCATCTCTCTACTTTTGTGTTATTTAAATACGACGACGAGATTTTGGTTACAAGAAAGTATTAGCATAGGTAAGCTCAAGGCAAAAAAGGATGAGTTTTCGATTGGAATGAAAAAAAATTGAAGGGCAAGATTGTATTAATTCAGTGTTTTCATAACGCGTGGCTCATACGCATGCGTATGAGGGTCATTTGTTTTTCCTATATAATAACGCATAACATAATGTTGGGTAACGTGTCACCTCAAAAAGAAGATTTGGATAAAGATAAAATCGTTCACATGTTTTGAGTTTGCTAGGCCAAATCGATTTCCAAAATGCATGAATTAGTTATTTTTCTGCGAAATATTTTCATGCTAAAAAGTGTTCGATTTATTTTCTCTGAATTTGGGTTATTCAAGTGATTTTACTTGATTTTGCAGTGGATCAGTACAACACAACAACAACAACAACGGCCACATCCTCTCCATCGTCACATGGCGGTCCAGGCGATACGCTGACATGCGGTTCTTGCCAAAAACAGTTCTCCTTGGGTGACATCGTGCGATTCATAAACCACAAAGTGAAAACGTGCCCTGCTGTGGTAGGTGCTGGTGGAGCGTCGGGTAGTGTCCATCTGAGTCATAGCGCGTCTCAAGTTCACCACTCCAATCAAGTAGCGGCAGCGGCTGCAGCAGCAGCAATTTTAAACAATAATAACTTTGACACGAAAAACAATCACCATTTACCAAACCACTATATAGGAGAAAGTCCAAGCTCTTCGAATCCTTGCTCTGACGTAGAAGAAGATGAAGATGATGACGACCAAGAGCAACACGCATACGCCCGCAGTTTGATCTCTGCTGCTGCTGCTGGACTAGCTTCTGCCAATGGGCCAAGATCAAACAAAAATAATAACAACAATGACGCTAAAACAACTAACAACAACAACAACAATGAGGATTGCAGCAACAACAGTGCAGATGATTTTCTCACAAACAATAATAATAACGTGCTTGTCAAAGACTCCAGCGCTGTAAACTGCAGCGCATCCGGTGAGGACGAAGACTCTAGGAAAAAGTCAGCGGATGAAAACGAGATCATGCCGAATAATACTAGCACTGCTGTAACAGAAGAAGATTCTTCTGAAGGATCTGCCACCAATCACATGAGCAATCATCAATCATCTTCGTCCACATCTTCATCCCCATCCTCTGGCAATCACCGTCACCTTAATCATAATCACTTTATTTCGGTGGTGAAACCCAGCATCTCTGCCCCAATAAGTCGTCGATCCAAAGCCCATCACCATAATCATCATTACAATCAGCCTGGAAAAAGTAAGGAGAGTGGAGGACGAACAAAAAATGCAGGGTCACCATCTTCAGGTTAGTTAAAACTTAAAACAATTTATACTCATTTACCTCATGGGTTAGGTTACACTGCATGCCTAATGCTATCTGTAGTTTGTAAGGTGGTTTTTTTATCATCACTTCTAATCACTTAAAGCTTAGCATTATTCATCATTTTAATTGGTAGAATTTACAACTCGAGCAACTTTTTTTTTATCATTGTGTTCATTTCGTTTGAAATACATATCCAAGTATTAGCATTCCCGCTCAATGAACTTTTTTTAAACAAAAAAAATCATTTATATTTTCCCATGCCTTATTAGCTCTGAAGAATCTACTTCCGGTGAATAAAATGTAAGAAAATCTGATTGCAAGTTTGAGCCACGCTAAACCGTCGCCCTCACTAAATCTTCTTTACACTTTGTGTACTCAAGCCTGTACCTGTTACCTGCTATGAATGAAGCTTATTTTTCGCTTTGTGTATATAATACTCCACGGTCATTTCACTTGACCCCAAGTCTTTGTTGGTGGTATAGTGTTCATCTAAAAATACCCAGAGATTGCTACTAGATTAGGTAGTAGGACTCTTGACCACAAGTTATTATTCGATAGGCATATCTCTCGTAAATTTCCCATGGCGAAATTTGAAACAAAGTAGAAACTTATATGTATTTATGATAACATAAACAAGTCATGTAGCTTCATTAAAGTGCTAAGTCAGCAGCAATAAATTCTTGTGGTCAACACCATATCCTTCAATAAAAAAAGAAGAAAATCTAGTTTTCTTGTCTCCATCTGTTATGCGATTTGTTTGACATAAGTTTTCGATAATAAAATAGATACTTCACTCGTACAATAATGCTTACCGGCCATTTAATGCTTGGATAATGATTAAAAAAAAACTTTTGCGTAAGTTTCTTTCTATTTTACTACCAAAACTTTAATATAATATTTATAACTTTGTTCATTATTTTTATATTGGCTAATCAACAATATGATAAACTTTCAAGCGTTAATACAGGTTCGGAGTGAGGTTATATTATATTTTTGCAAGACATTTCGCAAGAAGGACAACCAAAAAGTGATAAATTGATTTAAACCTTGGATCTCGTTTGTCTTTTTCCAAAAAAAAACATAGTTTCTTCCCCTCGTGAGTCTTACAAGAAAGCTTTAGGTGATGACCTGGTTGATTCAAAGAGTGAGAGTCGAGACTACATCAGTTTCTAGAATCTTTCCCCGTAAAAAAACTCCACCTTATACGCGTAGAACAATATTCTCGATCGTTGGTTTCCCAATATTTCTTCGTATTTATTTTGTCTATTATATGCTCCCTCACAGATATTTTTGTTGTGTGTGCGTCTTAAGTTCAAAGATTTTCATCTTTTTGTCAATCACACACGTAAAAAGAGTCAGTTCCCTCGGCTGTTCCACTCTACTTTTTATTCTTTATTCCATTTTCCCCAAACTTATGCAAACTTTTTGTCGATTTGACTTGTGACTTGAGCAAGTGGCCATCATTATCTGTCCGCCTATCTCATCTTCCGTTCGTCCAGGAATATATGCTTTGTACAGTTCACACTCCTGCCAATATAATATGTTGCCTTGAGTCAACCCATTTGGTTTTCATTGTTGCCATGCAAATAGCACGATCCACAAAAAAGCAAAATTTATACTGAATTGGTAAAAATTGATGGTCTCTTTCTTGTTCCGGTTTTGTCTTATAAAAAATTACGCAACAACAGCCGTTGTGAGTATCATCATCTTGCTTTTCCAGAGAAGTTTCTGGGAACTGATAAATGTGACAGACCCTGCTTTTTCATTACTCACTTTTGACTGTGTGAAGAAAGAGATAAATTCATGTCCGTTTCCAATAAATGTGCCTGGTTGCGCAGAGAGAATGGACTGATACTACAAGTAGTAAAAACCCAAACATTATTGAAAGGGTTGAACAATCATTATCACCCTCGCCATTACAAATGTGTAAATTATACAATGAAAAATAATATCACATATTTTATGTGTCCTTTTGCCTTTAAAAATTAGCTAGATACTTTCAATAAGACAACGACGGAGGACAACGATAATGCAAATGAGGACTTTGACGATCGTAATGTAACACATGTGCGGTGGAAAATATACCACCACACGCGCATAACTCATATCGTAGCTTTAAGCAATCAATGTTAAACCAGCAAAGTAAAAAACCAGCAGAATGCTGTCCATCCACCCGACTCTATTTTCATCTAGAAGCGTACGGATTTTTTTTATAATTCTGCTCAGAACAACGAAAGGGTTGACTCCTGGAGACAATTTCTTCAATCTGGTCATTAACTTTAAACATGTGTGATAGCGACCCCAGTGAAAAATCTATAATAATACGATCCCGGAATAAAAATGTTAAGGGAGGATGGACGTTTGAAGAACGGGAAGAAATGCGACATCAGTTTGATATAACCCTTTTCTCTACGGGAGAGGAAAGTTGTGGGTGTGCAGTTCAAATTATTTTCATCTGTATCATAAAACATAAGGAATACGCACATCCAGTTTTCTTCCTTTTCTTCGTTGAACACACCAAGTATGGTTTTGCTAACGGGAGATATTCTCCAGTTAAAATAGTTGTCCGATTGTCCTTTCTCGACGTCTTGGATTTAGTGCAATATGTTGTCCGTAAAAGAGGAAGGAAAAGAATGGGAAAGGTGGATTATAGGTATGTTACAGATAGGGCGCGAAATTTTAGGAAAAATGTTATTTAAACAAAATCTTTTCATAGGTACTTTTAGAGAATTTTTTTTTACCGACCTGCCCTATGTAATCCCTTACTTGAAAATAGATTAATGTAAATGTTTCAAACTCTAAACAACTCATCAGATTGGGTATTCTTCATTCCTTGGAAGCATTTTATATACAAAAACTTGAGAATGCAAAATTTAAAACAATTCCGGTCTCTGTTCATAACTGTAAGTGGGTGGAAAACCGTATCATAGTTCTGAAAAGTCCCATCATCCTCATCATCATTTCGGCCAAATGTTGAGAAATGTGTGAATGGAATGTCAAATTAGCACTTTTCCTCCTCTGACGTGCTTGCATTGACACTGGTTTGGTTTCCGAAGATGTAATGAAAAATAAAGGTTTCACATCTTATCGTTCTCATGTTTCCTAAGCGAAAAAAATGTATTTGGTGGGTCCCAGATTTTACCCTACAATCGCAGAAGGAAAGAAAATCTCCAAAGATATGGCTAGCTGAAGTCGTTTTTATAATGGGTCAAAAATATACGCGGATGCTTGCCCCTATGTAAAGGGCCACATTTAATTCGTACATAGTTTGCGGCTACCTCAATGGTCCCGAATGTAACTTGTGTTTGCATATGACACAAAGTGCAACCCACAGACATTGAGTGGATTGGAGTGGGTTGTGTATTCTAGTGGGATCGTTATATGTATGTACAGCTTGGTTTGTTCAGTTGCTCTCATAAAAATTCCTAACCAAATTTTTGCATCTTCTTTTCAACTTATTGTAAAGCTGAAGGTACATCACGTACACCATGCACCATTACTACTTTTGGGAGTGAACAAACCGATATTGTTTTTTCCCAGAAAAATTATAAAAAGGGACCATTTATGCTAATTTCTTAGGAAAAAGGATGATGGTCATGATGATTTTAGCGAGAGAGTGGCGATGATTACATTACGTCTTATGCTAAATTTGCATTAAAAAGTGGCTGAGATTATACCTTCCACTGCTACGAACGAAACTAATTTAAATGCATATCACAAAATAAATCTTCATACTTCCACATTTTTATTCTCATTCTTCACACTATCATACGAGTCTCCCGTTGTGGAGGTATGACAAGCAAAAGTAATATGCTTTGCTTAAATACTATCGTTTACCTTTTGCCCAAAGTCCATTTTGAATTGTTCCATTTTCAGACTCAAATATTCTTGTGTAAAAATTCACGATGGGGATGAGATGGTTTATGCATAATAATAACTTGTATAAAAATCTTGTTGTTTTAAAACAGAAGCATATTACGACTTCAAGAGTTTTTAGGACTGCTAAAAAGAGAGCGAGAAGCTTTGTCTGTCACGTCAGGTGTCAATGTTGCGGGATTGACATAAATTTCCGGTTCTTGTTCCTGGGTTATATTTTTCTATATATATATATTCCTTTTTTCAAAAATATTAAATGCTTAATATATGCACGGAGGGCTTTTTTGTTACTGGAAAGTAGTAAAACAAATGAAGCAAAACGAAAGGAAGGTTCTTTTTTTGTACTCACGAAAACAAAAATCTTTAATGCAGTTCATGCAATGTATGAACGTCTTACATTTTTGTACGCGCGTAGCTCGTAAATTTGCGCGAAAATGAGATTCACTTACTTTCCCACCAAGAAATTAAGACGATAATGGTGATACAAGCCGGACATGTCATTACATGACACATTTCTTCTCCAGCTGGACGAGGTAGTAAATGTCAACTGTTAAATTAAGGCCAATTAGCACATTTTTATGAGTTTTTTTGCTAGACCTTTCCTTTCTACTCCAATTTCAACTTTAGAGACATATTGTGTACAGGAAACTGCGTTATTTTCTCAAAGTAATTTTGACTGTTTTTGGGGGGGAAATGCCGAAGCACGTTGTGCTTGACTGGTTAATTTTCCGGGAGGTTCATGAACACTTTAGCAAACGAGCTATCATGTTAATGCAGCATTCAGAAAATTACAAGTTTAAACTCATAAAATTATTTAGCATTGGTCATTCATTGTAATTTCTAAGCTTTTTTTAGCCACGTATGTTTTACCAAATTTAATATGCTGTTTTGGTTAAAACACGCGTCGTCCAACCAGGAGAACTTCCTGAATAAATTTTTTCTCCCTTCCAAGCCATCAACATCATCATCAAAATGGTGTTTACTTTACTAACACTTATTTGAATTTATAGCTCCTATTGTTCTTTTGTTTCATTTCGTGATCCTGCATTTTTATGACGACATGTATACCGTTTCATCTAGATTTGAAAATATAGTTCCGTTTCTACGAACAATCGTAAGAAATAGAAACATGTGCGACAGTTTAAGAGAGGATTACTTTTTCATTTAGAATTGGCCATTCATTGTTAATTTAAGTGAATGTTTATTAGCCCAGAATTTTTTTTATTATATTGGAAGGCATGTCATTTCTTGATCACCTAAACAGAAAAAGCATGAATGGCTACTAAATCACCAAGCAATGTGGAAAAACAAGACAACTATTATTCATTGGTATGCATGTATTCAAATTCTTTCCTAGTTTTTCTCTTTACCCCATATACTGCATTGATGCGTGTTTGGTTGCACAAAATATGCAATGCATCACATTATCTGATGATGATGATGGTGCGATGAGTCACAGGAGAAGAGTGAATACCAATATCATATCAAACGCAGGTAACATTAGGGTTTGGGGCATTAGCATTGTGTCGCTAGTTAATATGCAATCATTTTACCCATCCATTTATCCATTTTGTTTGCTGATCATCTTTTTTTCATTTTATACAGCGTGCTAGATGGTATTCTCTGGAAAATGTTTTATGTAGATGATGTAATAGGGCGGATATTTCTTTTGGTGGTCATGGTCCATATACACATCACACACGCACATTGATGCTCGCCAGCGTCACCGGCATTATTTGTCGAGGTTCGATCACTTTCAGATGATGCATATTTTTTTTTAATCCCAACCATTCAAGTTTACTTTCACTTTACCGTAAAATATACACTTTTGAAAAGTGTTCACGATCTGTGTTGAACTGGGCGTATGCAAAAAGGAGGAAATGGAGAGCAGTGAAGAAACGGAAGGAGGGTAATACTCTACTAGTGAAATTGAAATGCCACCCGCCAGCACTGGCAAAATCTTTTGGTCAGTTAGGATTATACCGCAACCCGTTCACGACGAAAAAAAGATATCCTCCTGGAGTGAAGCTGAAATTTACATTAGGCATATCAGGGTGATAGGGTTGCAATGTGGATAAAGGGGATTCTAAATTTTAAAACCAGACATTTAGGACACTCTACCTAGTCATACTTAAGCTAGGTATCAATAAACAAAATGATATGATTCTTTTTTTCTTGAACATTTATCAGATACTGTCATTTTCATCAGTTTAAAGTACTTTTTATGAGTTTATTCAACGATTCGTCACGATATAAAATAGAAAGTATTTTGCTTATTCCTTTAAAAATGCTTTTCCAGATAAAAAAAGATTTGCGGTACGCTCCCATCATTGTGTTCGATATTAAATAGTCAACCCTTTCTTTCCCCACGACACAAGTTATTTATTATCATTTTTTTCACGGTTCAGTTTTATAATCGGAAAGATTGTATTTCCATTTTTAAGTTTAAAATAAAGTTTTATCTATGGAAGCTCATAACTGGGTGTCACAAGCTACAGGACCAGAAACGCGGAACAGTTGTTGTGTCCATTACTTTCCGCATGAAAGTATTTACTTTCATCTGAGATGATAATAATAGTCCACCTCATCAACTTAATGATTCAAGTTTTTTCTCCAGCATTAACAATCCACATCTTCACAATCTACATCATCCTAATATACATAACATCGCGTCCAAAGTTAAATACAAAATTTGAATGCTGCCTCACGCACCCTACTTCACATTTTTTGTGTCTTCTGTCATCTTCCGTCTTTCTTGGCATCCATGCGTAAAAAAGTTGGACAATGAATAATGTATTCAGAAAAGCATCGTATCGTAAAGGTAAAAGGGAAAGTTACTTTTTTACTTTACAACTAAATGTGGTTTGAGATAGTGGCTTCCAACGGGCACTTTGCATTATTGCATCCACTCTATGGTCGTGATCATGCAAATGCATAAAAAATACTGTAAGCTATGAATGTCCGACCCCGTGCATATTTTTTGGCGGATTTTCTAGCATTCGGAGAGTTGTCCTGCACGAAAAGTCCAAACGGTATGCATTGTTCATGAAAAAATGACAGTGATGATGTGATGACACGGAACACTGATATTCTCTGCCCTCTTACTCTCTCCATAGTTTCCTTACTGGCTTTCTCTCAAAAGAATTATGAAAGAGCGCACGGACCGTTGTCGTTGTTAAAAGGCAGAAAACATTTCCTCTCACTTGGATTGATTTCACTTGGGAGATTATAGACAATCCTTTTTTCCTTTTGTTGTGTTCCACCAGGAAAACAAGCTTCTTTAGATGTGGCCTATGATGATTCGCATCCTTCTTTCATTTGAAATATTTTAAAGTAGCTAGAGATGATGGAATGAGTGATGAATACTTCTATACATTTCTTTTTCCTCAGTCGTTTGACATTTCAGTTCTCAAGAGCCTGAGTGATGTGTGGGCAGAAAAGATTTTCTCCTACTTTTATTTCTCAGCATAATTCGCCCTAAGTCGGTCTTTTTTTTATGATAATAGCACAATTAAAGTGAGTAAGATTGTGTTTTAACAGAAAAATTTTTTTCAGGATAGGGTATCCTCTGTAGACAACTTTGTAGATTAAAGTTAGATTTACGCTTTTCTCATACCTTCGTTAAAACGTTTAATGGTTCAACAGAATACTGATTATTTCCCAGCGGACAAACGGAGGGAAAACAAAGACAAAGTTGAAGGCGATGACGTTGCATAAAATACAAGTGGAAGAGAGCAGCTTGTGGCCACTAAAGGCCGAATTTGCCGACCTCCATCTCTATTTTTGCTTGGCTCGTGCTTTCATTTATACAAAAAGAACCTGTGAAGTAGCTGACTTGTCAACTTTAACTTTCATTCAGATTGTCTTTGCGCACGTTTTTAGTTTAAAAAATCATGTTAAGTGGGTAGCAGAGAGGAGTTTGTATTGTTTGCATTTTTGCTTTCCTCGATCCCCTTATTTGATATCTTTTTCCCAGAAGAATACATTTTATTCTACCGTAGTTTCACCAAACTCCTTCACTTTTTAGGGGAGAAAATGACCGTGGGCTAGTTGCTGTTTTATTTTATCTCGTGTACTTCCTTAAATATCGCATTTTCAGGTTTAGCGACGATATAAAAAATGGCTAAGTCGGACTGACTCTACGAAATGATCATTCACTGAATTTAATATTCTGTAACGTCACCCATGTCCTCGTGCTTTTACGTATAAGAATCAATGGTAAGCGCTAGCTTACTTAGGAAATTCCTCGTGGCCCTATGGTCATTGTGTTATTGCCGTTTAGACGCAGGAGTAGTGTGGATGTGGAATAAAAAATACTATAGGCGAAAAGTGAGTGAAGGAGTGAGAAACGTGAGGTTGATGGCACTTAATGACGAGCTTCCCTGTGGACACAGAGTATCGTGTAGACAAAGACAGTTTTCCAAGAAAAACCGCTCATTTGTAAGAAGAAGTAATTAGTAAAGATGCGTTTTTTTTATTTTATCATAACCCAACCAAAGAGTTTTTTATCATGTTAAATTACTTCACTAACACTGGCATTTTAATTTAATACAAACTAAAATAGAAAAATTGTTTAGTGCGTTACTGCATGCGTGACTTTAAAAGTCCACTTTAAGCTTGAAATATAATGCAATATACACTCATGACATCATGGTTTATGATGTTATTTATCCTCATGTCCATATCAATGTCAACAAAGGTTTGACGGCTGAGTGGCTTCGCCTCTCAATTGTAATCTGAATTGAAAAAGCCCAACTATAACTTATATCATGCGGAATATTGTGAGGGAGGAAAAGGATAAAAAATGAAAAGGGTTGGCTTGAAGCTCCCTGTCACGGATAAAAACCATCTTTTGACACTCATCTTACATCATATCACGTCTCAAATATACTGTCCAAAAATATCTATACTATTGGATTATGTCATATCATATCACATCCCATTCTATCTTGTTTATTCATTTTTTTCGGTCCATTGCACTGATTTCATTCTCGTGCAAGCGTAACTTGTTCGCAATGAAGTAATCAGCTGAAAATTGAGACACACAAGAGGCAAGTCCATTGACCAAGTGGGTTGTACAATATTCTGGGTGGCTTATTAAATTGTCCATGCAGAAAATACTGTTTCGTATAAAAAACCACAATTTTTTTTTGAAAAGGTGCTCTTCATCGTGATCAACGTAATGAAGCTAATTTAAGCCGCTCAAATCAATAAAAAAACATGTCATCTAATTTTACGAGGATGAGCGAGTCAATCAATGATCAAAACTGGACTGTCCCTTATGGAATATAACAATGAGATTGGCTTACGAAAAAGAAAGCAGGGGATTCGCTGGGATTGTCTTTGGTTCAATTTTTTACTTGTTTTTCTCGCTGTACGATCCCCCCTGGTCCGATCATGATGAAATTTTCTCCATTCTTCCGAAAGCAATAAGCCAAGTTATAGGTAGGGTATAGCGGATGTATATTCTCGCGTACAGTGGGAAAAGCCACAGGCCTGATGATTTCTTTCCTTTTCCTTGTCAACTTTCTTCAGCATTTTTGACTGGCTTCTGCGGTCTCTGGGGCAATAAGAATTATGCGATATATGTGACTGATGAGCGTTCTCTAGAGAGACCATTTCTGAGCCGTATTAGAAGTTTTAGAGGAATTTACAGCGAAAAATTAACTATGAAAAACATCTTTGATAACATGATTTAAGTAGTTCCTAAAGAACCGTTCATATATACTTCGATAGTTGCTATATGTCTCTTTCTCTCTTCCACAGAACCAAATCGAATCACATGCGGGACATGCGAACAAGTCTGTTCATCAGCATGGTCACTAATCCAACACGTTCAAGAGAAGCACGGTGTAAAGCTCTGTGTGGAAACGCCTGGATCTACAAATGCATCTACATCTCCATCCACTGCTTCCATCTCAAATTTGGAATCTACTGCCACCGGAGGATTAGGATCAACAACACTTGCTTCCTCCCTTTTAGGTCCTTCTCAATGGCGTAGTGTAAATAGCGCAGCAGCGAGTGTCAATAGCACTAGCAATAATGCAAGCAGTAATCGCAGCAGCCCTTTAGTATTGGGTTCCAACTCTAGTGGAGTTCGAGCACCAAGCCCGTCGCCTATTCTGGGGAGTACGCTCTTAGGAGTTCCCGCTTCCATATCAAACCATCTTCACCAATTTACTGGCGTAACAGGGTCATCGGGTACAACAACTTCATCTCCAATTTTGCCAACAATTGCTGCTTCAGCAAGCTCGACTTCATTGACCCACACCTCCAGCCGCAATAAGGACAGAGAGGCTAGTAATGCATCTAGAGAAAGTTCCCGGGAACGATCTTCCTCAAACTCTTCAGCAACAGCTACCCTTTTAGGAAGCCCGCTGGTAGGAGGACCAGGAGGCCTTTCCCTTGCAGGTGCCGTTGCAGCAAACGGCAGAAACCACCTAGTTCCTTCCAACCCATTTAGTCCAGAGGGTCTTGGACTTTTAAGATTCCCCTTCCCACAGCCTTTTTGCCTACCTCCTAGGCCACCATCAGCAACTCAATCTTCTGCCGCTAGTCATGACTTTCGTGCTGTGGAACAATTAGTCAGCAACTCGGCTGCTGCAGCAGCCGTTGCTGCCTTTGCGGCTAACAGTGGCCCTGGTACGCCAGGAAATGGTTCTGGTCTTAATGGCACCAGCTCCTCAATTGTCACCAAGTAAGTCATTGAAAGTTATTTTTTATT
>JAANSQ010001116.1:0-16740 GCA_036850885.1 Lepidocyrtinus dapeste | reverse complement strand
CAATAGTCGTGAGCTTTAAAGCACATTAAAAGCTACGGTTCCTGTGGCTCGTAACTATAGTACGAGGACATATAAGGAAACCCCAAGCATTTTTCAATAGTAATAAATTAGTCCCTTGCAAAGATCATGTATTTTTTTAAAAGTTGCTATTCTTCTTCCCCAAAGGAAACATTATGTCATGCCTACTCAAATGGTATCTAAAACAATGATATCAACATCCATAAGATCTTTTTCCCCATTCTTGCTAACCTGGCAAACTAAAATAGCAACATAGAATTTTCCTCCAGAGAACCCATTAAAATAATCGATACAACATGCCAAAGATATCATTAACCAATCCCTATATTTTTTTGAAATGCAAAAGAACCACAAGCATTAAAACAATATGAGAGTCGATTTATATATACATTTTTCATTAAAAAAGGAATGTAATATAGAGGCTTTCAAAAATTTGTCAACAAAAGGGTCTTGTTTCAACACAATGAACGCGCATTACATGCACTGTTGAACAGAAGTTATCTGAATCCGCAAGGATAATTCAATGCGATTTCTGCTGCCATAATAATGTTCATGAGATGATCAGTTTTTCAGCATTTTATTCATCTAGTACGTGCCATTACAATACCATGCAGTGAGAAATCATTGTCATCAACATCAAGACACCACCACCAACCACCACAACACAGCTTCTTGTAATTATCATCAACTTTTATAACACGAGACCTTGGAACTTAACGAGCCTTTCGCTAGTTTCGCTTCTTTTCTCTCCTTATAAAGCTCAACAGCGGAGTAATATATGGCCCCTACAATTTTCAGGATTACACCCTCGTTTACAGTTTTCATTTTTAACACTTGTAGTGCCTAAATCTCTTTCCCTACTCAATTTAAGTGACCAAACCGTAAGACAATACATTTTTTAAATGAAACTAAGGACAAGGAATCTGCTTGTTAGTTAGACCTGGTTTAACAAAAATGGAGCTAGGCTACTTGGCTTCTTAAACAATTATACTATTATGGAGGTTTAAAGTTCAAAACAAATTTAAATGCCACTTAAAATCGTTCAGTTCTATTTATATGCAAAACAAGTAATTTTTTTTATCTCTACAAAGCAAGGTGAGAAAAACATTGCAGATTCATGATTTCAAACGAGTGGGTTTCGGCCAAACTAAGATAAAAGAACAGCTCCGCGGTCCATAGTCTAATCCAAGTTATTTAAGCATACCTCAATTTCAGGTAAAAAGTATTACGCATAATCAGTTCAAAAGCCTTTTATGTTTTCCTGATGTTTGCCAAATTCGAAAATAATATTATGATTATTGCCTAACCCATTATCATTTCTTTGAAAACTTTAAGCTATTGAAACCAAACTCACTCTTTAAATTCCAATTTTTTTTTCCATTTTGAATAGTATAAATCTTTGTACGGCATGATTTTCGCATGTTAAACATGTTCTTGTAGCCTTTCATTGTTGCTTTCTAGGAATTTGCTTGCATAAATTTGAATACGCAAGCCAAATCGTAAAAACATTAGTAAAAATCATTTCAAAGTTTTCGTATTGTTTACAATCTTACACACACGTAATTCTATTTTTTCAATCTTTTTGTTGGCTCCCACCAAAACTAAAAGTATTACAGCGTATATCTCTCTCTGTAGCTAATTGTCTGTAGTTATCTGGCACGTCGTTCCTCCAATTTTACCTATACATGCATTTTGCTACAAATCTCTCAATATTTTTTGTTCATAATAAAAATTTAAAAACAGTAAAAAAAATGAATTTTTAAAAAGATTCATATCCCCACATATTCACGTCATTCATAACTCATTACAAACAACGAGAGCTAATGAACAAACGATTAGATCATTATCGTTTTTCTTAAGCTCCGCTCTGGTGTTCTAAATCTTAAATCTCACTCCCCCTCCCCACCACGAACATCTTATAGAACAAAGGCCAGAAAAACTCATAGAATTTCATAAATCCTTCTCCTAAATTTTTTTTACTATTTTTTGTAATCGTCATATCAGATTGACCAACTGTGCATTCAGATTCAGATCTTTATTAAGATGGTTTTTATATGAGTTTTAAGCTCGCCACACGATCCTCATGATAAATCGTCATGATCTTAAGTAATTTATGCCATTGTAACGGTATACTGGGTTTTTATACACGTCATAACTCATCCTCGTGCCTCTGGTTCTGTGACCAAATTGACCATATTTGTTCCTAAATGCCACACAGATGTCATAAGGACTAAAGATGAACACGTGTCTTTTTTTTACTCACCTTGCAGTCCTCGCCTTTCCAGGTTCTTCCGGGGATTGTCCCTCAACCTACGATAAAAATAAAGTAATTTAGAACACACTTTTAAGAATCCTCCTTGAATTACCTCAGAGTTAGGCCATGACAGTATCAACATTCCTTTGTAATAAGGCGCCATCATCCTTAACTGATTATATACAGGTCTTAACCAAACAAACAATTAATTTCTCAACACATTTTCACCCCTACTGGTTTAAAACAAAGAATCAACCATTGTTATCCTGCTTATCCCTGTAACAAGTTCCTAAACTTATTGCTGTAATCAATTAAAATCCCATAGAAAATCCACATAGAATATAAACAATTCCTATTTTTACGTAGTACGCGTGGTTGATAATAAAAATAAAATATAATAATCATAAATAAACACCTAAACTCAAATCTATGAAAAGGAGGTTATGTAACACATTTTTTTCAGGGAAACTAGATCGCCTCCTTGCTTCTCTCTCTTTATCTACACAACACATAGGCAAAAAGAATGACGATTATAAAGGTCAGGTTTTATTATATTTTAGTGGCCAAGCATAACTGCAGGTAGACACATGTATGGAATCGGCTGCGACTTAAGTATAGGCTCAAGTATGCGGCAATCTGTAACTGATGACATGAGCCAGACACACAAGCACACTTAATTTTTTTTCACGTTTGATACGATACGATATAGAGTTTAGATAGGTCCATTTAAACATCTTTCCTCCCACTTTTTCTTAATTCCTGCTGATGCCTTAAATTAAGTCAGGATGTAATAGTAGACGTAATCATATTGTATGCACCCTTATCTCATTATTCTCATCGACAGAATCCACTGTGCATCCTTAAATAAACAGTGTTTGAATGAAATGTGCACTTTTTCACGCCACAACTTTCCGCCTCCTCGCTCATAATTGTAGGGTCTAGTTAGCATATTATCTGTTCTTCCACAGACTCTGTATATTATCAGTACATTTTGCAAAATCCTTTTGCCATTTCTGAGCTAATTAGTATAATTCGTTCATACCTAAAGTATCCCTCTGCACTTTAACACGAAACGTTCTCTAAATCAAATGCCCATGTAAAATAAATTTTAATTTTATCCCCAAAAAATATAATTTCGTATGAAAATATTTCGTAATTTTGATAATCATCTTGATAGTTCAATTTTTATTCGCTTGTAAAAATCTTAAACGAGAATAGCTAAAAATCAAATTTTTTTTCTTCCTCCTCCTCATTTCGAAAAAAATATACAGCGTATAAGAATCGTTCCAAAAATGGTGTGCTACGTTTCTCTCTAAAGTAGGCACAGAAAAGATGATTTACCTCAAAATATAAGTTTTATTTTTAGAAAAAATATGGTCACGATCTTAATAAAATAAAATGCGAGGATTCGAAAAATTAAATACATCCTCTTCCTTTTGTTTTTTTCAGCATCACGAAGCCCCATTAATATCGTTATTTGTAAATTCCTTTTAAAATTTCTGCTCAGATTGAGATAAAAGCGCAGGAAGAATCAGAATCACGATATAACGAATAAGTTCAAAACATTTTGTATTCCCATTAGAACAAAGCCGAGTTGAGCTGAAAAGGTAAGTGAATCAAAGTGCACACGTCCGCCATAGGTAAAGTTTGGTACATAAAGTGAGTTTCCTCTAAAACAAAATTTGAACATCCATCTTAAGAAAAAAACTCGCGGAAAAGTAAGTTGGATGCGGTGATTACCTCGACAAACATCCATTTCTCAAATGTACCCAAATCCCCAAATGTCAAGAGAATTTCGCGAAATGTGTACAAGTATGAGATTACGTAGGTAAGAAAAATGATGATTTTCAAAGATAAAGCTCTTTTCTTGTCACTTCCGTGACACTATCCGTCAATCCAATTCAACTAATGGGGATAAAGTCTGTTCCCCCTTCTTCCTTCCTATTTTTTGATTTTCTCGCGCAGCTAATGCATTTTTCAAATGCTACCGAAGTTCACAGATTTTTTAATAAAAAATTTACAACTTCTTTTGACATTTTACCAAATCAAAAAGTTTGTAGTAAACAAAAACTTTTATGAAAAAGTGAGTAACTCTACCTGAAATAATTTAATTTGATTTGACTCAATGCAGAATTCAGTTTGCAAAAAGCAATCTTGTTTTTCATGAATGTATATAAATTAAATATACATTAAAAATATTTACTCCCTCGCAGTATATAGCCCCACACCATTTTTGCATTAATAAAACGCACATTAGTCTTCCAATAAAGATAACGTTTGGATCGGTTGCATTATGATCATGACTAAGAACCAAATATCCGGAACAAATCAATACTATTAGGTTCAATTAAGATAAAAATAATGCTATTGGGAAAATCTAATGGATAACGTAAGTCAAAGCCAATACAGTTAGTCTTGATTAAACAAACAACACGGCTCATGACTGACTTTGGACCTTGTCACAATCCAACATAGAAAATTGCCTGAAGCTAGTTTAGGTACTTTGTGTTCGTGTCTTTAAAAAAAATTCGTATAAAATCTCGCTTTTCTTGGGCTTCTGGTGGGCTGCAGAATTGCCAACGCTTAAATAATTATTTATGGTGGGAGATAAGCAATTTTCGTTCGGCTTCCTTATGCGATACGTAAAGTTAGATGGATAATGATGATAACTACTAGAGTCAGCAATAATTCTATCACATAATCAATGCATAGTATGAGATACAAAGATGGACATCATGAATTGTTGTTGTTTCACAGACGCGAGCAATTATCTTTTAAAGAACAATTTTTAGTAAACGAGTATAAAGATACGCTTAGATTTCTATTGTAAATGACACTAAGATCGGTGATAGCAATGATATCTAGTTATTTTTCAATAAAACAAAGGAAAGGATAGTGACACGACAGAATTAAAAAAAGGGAAGGGGATCGTTTTTCTTGTGTGGGAAAACAACTTACGAAAATGGTAGTCTGCATGCTGCTGTTCATTTTGCCATTGGCAATTTGTGTGGGACTACTGGTTCCAGCAGGTGGGGATGGTGAGTCGTCAGAGTCATCTTCCAGCCCATCATTACTATTTCGACTTCCAATGGAGGGGTCCTTCTCGGACTCAAAACTTTCTTGTCCTTCGCCTGATTCACCTGTTTGAACATTTTAATGAAAATCTTGATATAAAACAGTAGCTTTTGAAGAAACAGGAACTGCATGTGAAAGACTGAACATGCAAAACTTCAAAGCGGTCGTAAGTCGTAACGTAATGTATTTTTATTCTAAAAATAGAATATATATACAAACAACTTGTTTTCTCTTATTTTTTTGACATAACAAGACAATTCATTCAAAAAGGAGGAAATAAGTGCTTGAAGAAGTTGCTTCCCTACTGGAACCCTTCATTTTCAGCTATATTTGAGCATCCAGATGTCTTGTAATTCAAAAAGTTCTTTTTTTTTTTAGTTTTTTCATAAGCAAAGATAATCTAATGCAAGTTTTTCTGGTGAACTTTATTTGTAAAGCTATAAAAGTTTACAAAGAAAACACGCCGTTCTGAAACTGTAGCCTGGAGGAACTATCAGTACACGGTATATTCTTTCCATCACTCATCTCAATCTTTCTTCCATTTTTGTGCAAGCATAGACAAAATGATGCGAAACTAGAGCTGTAAAGGGATTCCACCGCAAAATTCATAACACTCGGCTGAGTAAACCGTATTTCGAGTTTCCAGTACGGTTTCACTTTCTACAATCTCTTTTTTATTACCTTCCAGCGCAAAGAATATCAGATAAGGGACATATCAAAATAATAAAGAAGGCTAAGGGGAATGGAAGTGAGACGTGAGTAAATCTCTGAAAATCGTAGAGAAAATGACTTGCTCCAACAAATTCGTTTTTATTCTTGACTACTACAAGTGTACTAGCTCTTTGCTCTAGTGTGGTTGAGAGATTATTATTACCTGTCTCTTTTGGAGCTTCACCGGGACAGTCCTTAGGAACTCGTTCAATACACTTTTTATGCGCGCTGTACCGACAATCCCTACACTGCAAGCCTTGTTTGAACAATCCTTTGAGGAGTTTTTTGCAAAAGTGGCATACTGTTGGGCGAGTGTAAGAGTGAACCACAAAAGTATGAGGGATTTTGATCCTTGTAGCCATCTCCCGTTCAATCCATGGGGGTCTTCCTCCCAATGAAGGCGACCTACTCCTACTCTTCCCATTGTTTGATGGGGCCAACTAGAAAAAGAGAAAATCAACAGGAACATGATCATAAATAAAAGAGCAAACCAGAGAGTTTTAATTAATAGCTTAGACCACACTACATATTGGATTCTTTATATTTCTACGAATTCGAGTAAGTACACATACTCTTTCCTGTTTTGAGTACCTAACGCTAGGTAAAAATTACACGAGGGAGCTCATAAACAACATAAAAAAACTAGGTTATCAGTATCGTCAGTGTTTATCATGCAGAAAAAAACACGACATCCCTTTTCACCTATAAACCCCTGGAATGCTACTTTTATGTTTTATTGCTTTCACGTGAGCTTGTCAAAGTGGCTCATTTATCTGCTGGAATAAAAATTTATTGCTCGAGTGAGGCGAGCATTGCCCCCTACCTACGAATATAAATGGTTTTTATGAATACTCTGAAAATCCTTACTATGGCTAAATACCTGTCTTTGTATCTGACTTTCATCTCATCCTTACTTGACACATTAATTCAATGCCTAAATCTCCACACATCCTCAAACAAACGCGAAACTCTTCATTTCGTGATCAGAATGAAAAAACAAACTGTACGTTACCGTTACAGCCTAGAACTAAGGTAAGAATCCCTATTTAGCCTTAACTTCTTCGCTTGGATTACCGGAAGAAACAAAACGTTACAATGCGGAAATTCTAGACTTTTCAAGACAATACCATGTCATTGTAGGCTCCCTTAGATAAAATTGCCTTCGTAGTATCATGAATCATGCTAAGAAACATATACATATGCACCTGGAGACAAAATGTTTTATGCCAGACTGGTCTCTTATAAATTCAAACTTCAACATTTTCTCTAAAATCAGGCCAGCTTGAAACTCAGAGACAAGCATAAAAGGTTCATTAGGGAGCCTCATCATTCTTACAATTACTGCTAAAGACTATGCATGTCAAATCTAGTCATTGTAGCGCTTTCTCTCAGCTTCAAACCCATATCTTGCTGTCATGTCATTTGCAAGGACTTTAGCCTTCAAGCGCATCACAGCTTTACAGTTCAGCAGCAGAACATCATCATAATTTTTCAAAGTAACTTTTATCTACCAAAAAAGTGAACCCTTTTTAGAAAAAGAGGAAAAGTTTAGGTCGCTTCCTTTTCCTCTTTATTGCTTTTCCAGTGCGTAGCTAGCGTCAGTAAGTTAATTAGCTGGAACAACGAGCCAGTTATCCTTTCCTCCGTTTTCTCTGTTTCCTGTCTAATGCAGATTCTCTATATGTTTTAAGTATTCTTAAGGGGAAAATGAGCTACACCATAATTATATCAGAGAACTGCACCATCACCAAGAACATCTTTAAAGCATACGCTTGTGCGTGTATTACATTTCCTCCTAATAAGTAAAAACTATACTTTTTCGGAGGCAACAACAAACAAACAAGAAGACGCATAAAATATCCAGGAAAATGAATGGTTCCCCCGAGAAAGAAAGAGTTTTAAGGACGTGTTTAGCCTACTAACGTACTTTGGTAATCCCATGAAAAATTTCGCGAATAAATGGGATTTAGGGAGGCAATCAACTTACTCATGCATGCTATTATTACGCCATCTGATTTTCTGCCCGGATTCTACTTACATTTTGTAGCTTCTATCTGGGTGGTGGGTGGGTTCTGCCTGCATTTAAATGGAAACTTTCACTTAAATTAAGGTTTTACTTTAAACGTGGAAAATTACTACAAGGTTCGTTTCACACTGCGCAAAATGCGAAGATGGGCAAATGCTGCGTTTCATTATTTAAAGAATATACTGAGGCAATTCAAAAACCTAATTAAGTGATGGGAACTAGTCCATTTTAAATAGGTAGGCTTTAATGACGCAAAACTAAAAGTTGAGTCATTGAACTCATACATCTTGGCCTAGCATTTTATTCATTCAGGAACATGTAGGAAATAGCAAAATGCTTTCAAAAATCTTTGTAAAATATCCAGCAAGAAATGTTTTTGCATTTCTTTAATTTACACAGCAAGATTCGCTCTGAAAGGAAGTATACAAGCCCTTCCGCCGAACGAATCTCTCACTAACGTAAAATGCACTTTTAACGAGAGGTGGGATCTATCACCATTTTTTTTAGCTGAATGCAAATCCTTCCTCAATCTTTATAGCTAAAAATATTTTCTGTCAAAAAAATATCTGTAAGACTTACAAATACATACTCTTTTACTTACTCATGTTTATAACTGTTCTAAATAAGGCTTCTTCGGTATTTTACCATAGAAATAAAGAAGGAAAAGGTACACATTTTGGAGATTATGATGGTGATTGGTTCATGCTCCATTTAGCTAAAACTATAAAGTAAAGAAACCAGCATTTTTTTGGCACATTTTCGATCTAAATAATTTTTGCTGAGAGTGAAAATACTGAACTCCAGTTTGTATTTGCTTTCTCCTACAAAAGAATAAACTATTCAATAACGTGTTCAGTATAATGATGCAAATACAAGCTTATCGTGATGTAGTCTGTATACTCGGTACCCAATACTTTTTACAAATTCTCCCACTTCTTTGAGATTTATCATCATAAGGAAACAGAAAGAAGGAAAAGCTTCCAATTTTCTTCACCGAGGACGTTTCGACCGTATATGCTTTCCCGTTTCACTCTTTATTTATGCTCAAATTATCTAGAATGAATAAAGAGTTTACAGAATATTTGCTTCACATATTAAGTTATACATCCATTCTTACTTTTCCTTTATTTGTCCCAGTGTACCTGCAAGATCTTAGTACAAATTCTCTAGGATTAAAGTTTCATCGCCAAATGGTATTCTTACTTTGAATAAAAATTAATCTTCTTGTCAACAAGTATTCCAAATGCAATAAAGAGAGCTGACACATTGTTCTCTAGAGATACATACAATTCACAAAAGGAGACAGTAATAATAATTTTTATGAAAAATTTCATCGCTTGTCCAAACTAACCCTAGTAACATTTGCTTTTTATCCTGTCACACATAATTTCCTAACAAGAATGTAGCATCTCCGGTCACGAATACCCCACAAGGCCTTAATATATCTTCTGGGCGTTAGCGCACGAGTAATGTGTCAAATGACAAAGATATGAGATTAGACACGTGTGTTAAGAACACGAATGGATATTGGATAGAATATAAAAAAATCCTTTTTTATCCAATTTTTGTTTCCTGTATTCTTGCCTATTCCCTACTTCCCCTTACACCAAATGTTCCCTTCCTGTGCGCTTTTCCTCTCGATTCGATGGAGAAAGTAACTCAGGATGTAGAACCATCGCGTGATTGAGTTCATTCAACTGAACCATTCCTGGGAATTTGTTAGGGGAAAGTGAAACCAGTTTTGTGGTATTGTAATGATATCTTCCTCATCATCAAAGATCTATCATGGAATTCGTTGCACGAAAAAAAAACTGGAAATAACGATGTATATCTAGAAATGATCAAGTTCCGGGAGAATATTTCTACTCACCAATCCTCCGACAATTGTGGGCGATAGAACGCTACTGTCATCCGACAAAGCGGAGATGGAACTGATCGATCCGGATTCTGAGGGACTTCGAGGTACGCCTAGATATGAAGATGAGCGTCTTCTGTTGTATCTCATGTTGCAGTTGTTCGGGATTTTATAGACGCAGCGTTTATGGTAGTTTAAGCCACATCCTGTAATACAAAGAAAAAAAAATTGAGTTGGCCGAAAAATTCCCTTTGAGTGAAAATCCTTCACAAAAGAAATCCGAAACGAAGGGCCCAAAGTATTTGGATTATGTTACAGTTGACGTTACCTACAGCTTTACTTTTTACCTTCGCATTTGAGCCCTTGACGTACTAATCCAAATAACATCTCCCCGCAGAAGTCACAAAATGTAGGTGTTTTATACGAATGGACGGAGAGGGCGTGCGGCCGGATTTGAACATCTTCCGGTGGTGGGGCATTTGCTGTAATAAGAAACACACAAACATTCATGCAATGAGTTAAAAATAGCATAATCAACAAATCTAGTCCAATCATATTATACAATGTACACAAATTCATTATTCATGAGGAATAAGTGCACTCTCCTCATATAAATACGTGAAGGACTTTTAGTCAAGAGTCTATTCTATAAAAATTAATCAAATTCTACAATTTTTATTTCCGCTTGCACGACTTTTTCCACTGTTAGCTAGTCCTTGGAAAGCTCTTATTCACGCTAGTTTCCCTTTCACTTTATTAAACTCAGTGAAATGGCAAATGCAAAGTATCAAAACCCCTTAACTCCATCTTCCATAGTTTGGTCTCGTATTAATTTAGCGAATAAAAACAACCTTTTCCCTTCCAAGGACTTTATGGCTCCTTTCTTCTTCCCAACCTAACTAAACAAGATATATTTCTTTCCGGCCAGTCAGCTGTTTAAGAGCCTTTATACACTCTTTCAATGCAACCTTTCAAAACGAATTCGAGCAAGCAGGTTTGAGCTTTGCATAAACAAGGATAAACACATCCTTTAAAATAAAATGGCAAACATGTTTACGAATGACAGTTAAAAAATAATGATGGTCCAAACAAGGTCGTTTCGTTATACCACTTTCTCTTTTCCCTTCCCTACTATTTTTATTTTAAAGAGCCACAGGGAAATCTCGTTTCGACACGAGAGCAATTTACTGCAAAAATGTACTCGCAATAAACCATCATCAAAAGGGAACCTACAGGGGGCTTGATAGTCTTTTTACTTAAGTATCACGAAGAAGAGCGAGATGCACAGCAGCATTTTACGACTACCGCTATCACCACACCACCACATTAAATGGGATGAAGCATGGTTAACTTTGCTTTCACCTATTTTACCTTAAAAACTTGAGATGGTCCAGCGCTACATATTTTTCTAGATTTTTTAAAGGGTTTACGCGGTAAATCTAAAAAGCGATCAGTTCGCTCCTAAAATATATATGTCGGAATAAAAAAAATAGTTTTTAAAAGATTTACATCTCTACCCTTTTTCCTTTTAACTCGTTGTTAGGTTTAGTTTCTCTTTTGAGTGTATGCAAAGTGCACCACGATGTAATACTATTGGGGATAAAAGGAAATGAAAAAGAAAGGTACGCAGCGGTGGAAGTAGTGGTCATACATTTCACTTTTTCGTTTTAACATATTTTCCAATAAAAAGGAAACTTGATTCTGTGAAATGCTGCTAACCACATTTCTATCAAATGGCATGAGCTTTCTCCCGTTGTTATGAAACTCTAGAGTCACATGAAAGACTATGGAACCAAAAGTACTGCTTCTGTGCTTCTAGACAATGTCGATTCGTATCGTATCCCATTACTCTTTTGAACCTTTTATGCGCAACTACTATTTTACAATAGAAAATGGTGTTTCCACGGCTCTTTTCAATAAATATAAATGGCAAAGGTAAATGGTTGGTTAGGTATTTAGGGTACATCTTCCCAATCCAAATGAAAAATTAAAGGGTACACATTTTTGCATGCTTCCAATGTTTTGTTTAAATGTTCAAGTATTTATTTTAGAAAATATGCTTCTCACTATTCTGTGCTTCTTTCCCTTTTTATTTGAAAAAATGAGTGAACTCAAAGGCTTAAAGGTTAAGTTTTTGGCAAAGACTGATTTTTGGGGCTTGGAATTAATTTACTTAGAATAAGAGGGCTAACTGTTGGGTCTATAAAGATCAAAAACGGAAAAAACTTGAATTGAACAAAATAAATGTTCAATACTTTGGACAAATGCAGACTATTCGAGCTTAGAAACCATGATTAAGTGAAAGATAACGCGGGCAAACATTAAGTTTTGGAAAACTCCGACGCAAGTAAATCTTCTATATCTTCCAATTCCAATGTCCATGTTCCAATCTCTTACATAAATCAAAAGAGGCAGTGAAATACCATATGCACTCCTGTTATCATTAATTATAAAACTGACAAGTAACTTAAACGATTAAAGAAAGCAAAATAACAGTATTATTTTAAATAATACATCTGAAAATCAAAAAAAATCACTCTGTACGTCTCTCCAAACTCACCCTTATTTCTTCTTGATTATTAATCGTACTTAAAGTAAGCATCAAATGCAATTTACAGGCAAAACTGGGCCAAAAGGTTAAGCGAGCTTTGAACTTAAAGTTTAGGCAAGGGAACGACACGTCTCTTTTCTTTAGTTTTGTAAGTAACCACGTCTACAAAAAGACCTTCGTGCAAAATTTTGTTTATGGCTTATCGGATGCAAAGGACCAGTATGCGCTTTTAAAACTTATTCCGTTTTACTCTTTACAAGTTTATTCCTGCAACTGCATTCAAACATACGACTTGGATGGAGTTTTGAACAATAGAAGGCTTGGTCAAAAAGTATAACAGAGTTACAAACGGCAGCGATAAAATTTTATACTTCATGTAGCAAAATACTANTTTATACTTCATGTAGCAAAATACTATAAGGTTTAAAGGCTTTTGAACTATAAACAGATTTTCTAGCAAATTCCAACTTTCACTTTATAAAGTTAGACTATCGCGTGACATGAGATTCTCGTTAGAGGAGCATTAAACTACCATATCATCATCCCACATGATATCATGATATGTATTTCCTACATTTGTAACTAAAATGATGAACCTCACAAACAGATCAATAATTTGACTTACTTGGCACCAAACAGTACCCATTGTTATCAATATAACCTTTTTAGGCAAAACTAAAAACTATTTTATGCCCTCATTTATTTACCAAAAGAATGCCATATTTTGGGTCCTACTTAAACTGGACTTGAGGATAACAAATGAATACTCAACTGCTCCTCCAATAGAAAACATTTTTGTGCTCAATTCTAGGACTCCTAGGAGTGATATCAAAACCTATACCCTTCTTACGTTATTTGTTAGGTTCGTGATGTTATCTCAAGGTTTTCCCTGGCTAGGAGCTTTATTTTTGTTCTCTTCCCAATTTTCCCTTCATGCCATCGTATTCAATCCAAGAAACTAATACATTATCATCATGTTTATGCTTTCATCCTTACGGCCCACATCTAAAGCTAGATGATGGATACAAGTTAGTCCGTGGCCAGGGTTAATTCAAGCACATATGTTTCTATTTCATCCATATTGTTCCTATTGTATTAAGTATGTGCTTTTTAAAGCATAATCCTTACACCAGCACCCTAACTATGCCCTTACATAATAGCCTAGAATTGATAATGATATGGGGAAGCACATACAAAGCAGTAGTAAAAGTCATGTCCTTACTACGAATGTATTAGGCCATCCAGAGAGACGAGAATAGTAAAATTCTATTTTTAGCTCAACTCTTTCTTTCTTTTTCTTTCTCACTTTCCCTTTCTCCTTCCCAATTCTTTATAGCTTGTAAGGGAATGAAAGGCAAAAAGGAGAAAACTCTCTCATCTCCCAAAAGTTCAGATAAAGCTGAACATCGTCATCATAGAATAACAAGGCAGTTGGATGTTGGTGCTGGGCTTGGAGGTATTGAGAAGCGTAGTTTCGCTATATTATCGAAGAATATGTGGAGACTTTCTCAGTAAAATGCTGTCGTCGCTCTTTTATTCTACTGATTCTAGTCACAAGGGCAACAAGCGAATTTAAAACGAAAACATGCTTCTTGTTTTCTCTTCCATTTGGACTCGCCAAGCCATGGGACTCGAAAGTACGTTTTCTTTCGCTGATGTGATGAGACGATGATATTATAATGATGGCAACGCCTGAGCAACCCACATGTGAGTGAATATTTTCATGTCATAAAATCCAAGAAGTTACCTAAAAATGCTGTTTTCTCTCGAACTTTGTGAAAAAAACCCTGTTCCATATTCTCTCTCCTTGGTACCCTATTCCCTCCATCGAAGCCCTAGCGGAGGACACGCTATAATCATTACATACACCGTTACGTAGAAAAAAGAGGGTTTAACGATGACACTACATGAGGGCATAAAAATGGATAATATATAGTAGTACAACTTCATGAGAACAGTAAAATGGAGAAAGTTGCTAATGCTTAAGTTTCTACGCAATAAAACGTAGCATCCCTTGTCCTCTTTGACCGGTTTCTAACATGCGTAGTACTAAATAGTTAATGGAGGAAGACGCACAAGACTTTAGAATTTTCACCAAGACATGAGATTATTTTTTTGGAGAGGAAGATTATGTTGGCCGAGCAAAACTTATATTATTACTCACCATTTTTGCAGAACGTCAACTAAGAAAAAATCTTGAAGTTATGCGTTGCTGCTATGTCACTTTATTGTCAGAGACCAAAAATGAACAAGATTAGAGGACAAGTTAAAGGAAAATTACAGGCATCACTAACCATCATCACCATGTTTTACTTCGCACATAATATGCTTTTTGGAATTTAGCAGTTGCTCAAATATAACCATATAAATTACTACAGTGAATGGGTAATGGTCCTCTAGTTCCGCGGAGAAAGCAAGACCGTGTAAAGGCCTTTTATTATTCTTTGGCTTTCACTACCCCTTATAGTAAAGCTGAGTTGATCTCTGAGCTAAACGGCAAAGCCAAAACCTATCTCAAAAAGCGAATCTAGAATAGTAATCATTCTTCTTTACGCATTCCAAGCCACATTCATATTTCAGTGACCACATCAGAATATAAATGTCCGGGAAAATTAGGATGCGCACACTAATGAGAAACTACCGCAAATGGAAAGGGAAGGAAAAAATTCCGTTTAACCACAGAAACAGAAAGCAAAACTTCCTGCAGAATTCGAGGCCCTCAGACCATTGCAAACAAGGTCACTTTCTTTTGTAACATTCCCTCTCCACAGAAATTTACATTTTTAATCAGATTGCTACATCATGCTAATATGAAACCTCATGCTAACGTGTAGCGTTTCAAAAGACACATTTTCAAATCCGATAATGTTAGAACGTGCATAGCGTATGTAATTTTTCACAAACACGCATTATTTGCAGCACGCACCAGCATGAAAAATTATAGAGATGACAACGTGACTTAGCGCGACACTTTACCTGTGAGCACAATTTCCACCAAGGTTTCATCAGTAATTTCTGAGGCGGAGTTGATCATCTGGAGAATATTGGTGGAGCCGTAGTCGTGTCGAAATAGTAATAGTCTTTCGTTGAGTCTAGCAAGCCCGTGCTCCGGTATCTGGAATAAAAGAAAAATTACAAAAGATATAGAATTATGGCTTACACGCAAAACACAGTCAACAGTAAAAGCTTTCATTTTGGGAAATGAATTATAAATTGCCTACATCAAAAAATAAATTACTTGGCATGTCTGGAATGCAAAGCAGAACAAGTGCAAAAAGCATAACATTTTTGTATTTTCTAAGACATAAAACAGCTTGCAAAGGGCTGTGAGATGCATTTTAATTTTAACACAATTTTAAAGAGAAGCTTGCCAAGATTCTTCATGGAATTTAATTTTGCAGAATATTCACTTTACAGTTTAGCCTTGATTCTAATATTCAACAGCTTGTAATATTCAGACAAAGATAATAATTTAATGACTTCCTCCCGTTTAAGTGCCTGGATACTTCTTGAGGATTCCTCTCGAGCACAGTTGCAGAAATCCCTTATTCTGAATCTCTTGAAGAAAAATTCATTACGAAAGCTCATTTATGAATAAGAAATTCTTTAAAAATGCCGCACAATCTCCCCATGTAAGATATGTTTTATGAATATTAAGTCTTTTTTTCTTAAAATGTGAAAGCTCAACTTTGAAAAAAATGACTTTTTCACAGAGAACATATGCTACCCAAATAAAAAATGTAGGATGTGCGCCAAACTCTGTGTAATCTTACTTTTATTAAATTAAATTCTCGTCTGCTGGAGTAACACAACCCAAACAAGAAACTTTTTCTCTCATGTTTTTCCAACGGTAATTGTTCTGTGACAAAGTGTCAAGCACTTTTCTAAACGTTTATCTGCGTATTTGGCAACTCTTTAGTTTCAATTTAGGAAAATAGAGGAGAAAGTTTAGATTGAAATTTATTTTGCGCAATTTTCTTGTTTCCGCCAAACTTTTGAGGAAACTGCACATTAAACTTTTCATTTTTATTTGCTCATGCGGCAGAGATGGCTTAGATAAAACTTGATTATCTATTGTGTTCCTCATCAAAGAGATAAACTGAGCACTGCCATGGAAAGTTATCAAAAAAAGATGAGAATATTGTGAACCCTTTCGCAGATGAGAAATACCGTTCAATCTGATGCGAATACCAACACTGACTATATTTGGTATTATTTAATCTCGCCTGTGGACTAGCTAACATAGCGTT
>JAANSQ010001115.1:0-16750 GCA_036850885.1 Lepidocyrtinus dapeste | reverse complement strand
AAAATTGCTCAGTTTGAACCATTCAAACTTCCGTTGCTCGTGCTCCACTTGATCAATTTCGTCGTCATAATTGCCCCAAAATTCGCCCTCCCAATAGTTGCTGACGAGGGTTAGGTCTCTCTTTAACTCAAACTTGTCTGGTCGAAATCCCAACATTTCCGATGGCGCAACAAGTTTTAAGAAATCTAGCAACGAATCGTCATTCTCAATTTGAGATTTGCTTCTATTTGCCAATTTATACGACCATTTGATTCCTGAGATGTAGATCCAATCCAAGGTTTCAATTTCAAAAGCCGCATTAATCAAGGCAGGGGTTGCCAAATTCCCGTGTGACTGAAGGCGCCTATTTTCATTTAGGTGCTCAACTAGAGCAAGTTTCTTTAGTTTGGGGAATGCTTTGTTGATGTGGCTAAAATAGTTACATCTTGAACCATCCATCAACTTGCAGTGGTCTAGATATAATTCTTCAACATTGCATTCCACAAGAGAGTTCACAACTTTTGATTGGTCATCTGAAAGTAACCTGATGTAGAACAATCTTTTTCAGGGTCTGCTTGCTGGTCAACGCGATGATGTCAATGGACCTACTCAAGTTGCTATGCCCCACCCATTCTTTCCAATAAATTAACTGCTCCAATGATTTGAATTTCTCGGCTGACAAAATGTCTTTTTCCAAACTAAAATCCCCCCAGCACCTGTACAGGATAAGCATCTTGATATCTTTTGTTCGGTCCTCTAATTCCTTTACTGGAAATTCACAGTTTGAAACTGCCAGCTTGGAGACTTGCAATGATCCATTGCTTAAAATTTTTCCACTTTCTCGGATGTAGTTTAATATCAGCTCGGGTTCAGCTCCATGGTGCATGTTAAGAAATGTCATTCCATTGAATTTCAGCTGGATGTTCTGTCCAAGCGACCATACTGCTTCATAGATTAGNTCTGTCCAAGCGACCATACTGCTTCATAGGTTAGGAGGTCAGTCTCATTTTTGTTGAATACCAAAAATCTCGCAAGTTCAAACGTAGAGAGAAAGTCCAAAAACTTTTCTTTAATTCTTTTACCATCTCCTCTTCCTCCTCCTTCTCCTCTTCCTTCCTTGATGAAATTCATCTGATAATCCAGCACCATTGTTTCCAAGTCTGGAAACGTTCTAAAATTGTACATTTTGTCAAATGCAGTGTTCAAGAGTTTAAGTCCATGAATTCCGTCAGAATTGTTTCGCTTCAATTTTCGTGCAAACTCTTCAAATGATTTCATTGTTAATGTCCTTTTTAATCACAGTTTTAAGGAACAGTTCTTCGCTTTCACCAATGTCTTCATTTGATTGAGTTGTCTCACCAGCATTCATTTCCATGTCAACCATGTCAGCATCCTCGCATTCAGTGAATAGACTTATAGCTGCTTTTGATGTGGATGGATGTTGATTGTTACAAATTTGACTTGATTGTCCATTGTTTCTAGGAGTAAAGTTAAAAGCTGGAAAGGATGTCATAAATTGTTGCCTTTGTTGATCATCCTGTCTTTTGTACTGAAAAAGCTTGACAAGAAACTCTGGTTGTAATACATTCTCTTTTACGACTTCGTCAAGTTCCTCCAGGGTCATCGATGTGAAACGTATAGTGTGTAGGAGATGGGTATTAAAATAGTGCTTTTTTCCCTGTTCTTGTTGGTTTGGCGCCCCTTGTTCTGGTAAAAAATTGTTACCGTCCACAAAAACATTCCTTCTTGATCCCATATACTCTGCCCATCTGAAAAACAAATCAAAGTGGTGAGTTTTAAGAACATCAAAACAAACAAGTAACAATTTTACCTGATGGCTGCTGTAAACACACTTAATTCACTGATGACGTTTAAAGCATCGTCTGAAAGTATCTTGACCGCATCATGACATCCGAGTTTTAAAAACTCTGTCGACTTTAGTAATTCTTCTGCATTCCTTTCAAAATTAAAAAAAAACAAAACTTAGGAATGTTTAAGTTGTAAAAATCAAAACGAAAAGACATGTTTGAAACGGTATTGTTCTTACGTGCAAATAAAGTCCAAAGCTCTCTTCTCCATTTCTTCACAACTCGATGAGATGGTTATCAAACGGCGACCTGCTTCATAAATTGGGATTACATTCTCCATACTCATTATGCTATATATCCTGGTCAAGATTTGGCTCCGTAAGTTACGAATCTTGAACACCACGGCGGCTTCCAATAAATCAAGTGCGTGACAAAGACCCTCAATCACAATTTGTTCGTTGTTTATGTCGTTGATGTATATGAACTGTAAATTGAAAACATGGATTTATTTATACTTTTAGTGCATCATTAATACAATTCAAGTGTTTAAAAAAATTCATCCTTACTTTGGCAATGACACGAAATGTTCTATGATCTATTCCATAAAGTTTAACCGTCTCTGTTCCTAGACACACAATTGACTTCTCCTCAACGTATCTGGCGAAAATTGGAGATGCAGCAGTAAAAACGTTTTTATTGACGAGAAATCTGAATCTCCCATTGACGAAAACTCCAAGATCAGGTTTAGGCAGAAGTCTGTGCTCCTCTCGAACCTCTCGAAACTCTCGAACCTCTCTCATTTCCTGATCGTCTTCTTGAGCATCCATTTCGCACCTGTGTAACAAACAAATCACACTACAAAAGTATTTATCAATTTAATCCACATACAATCCTGAATTCAAATTTTTATTTAACTGACCTTCCAAACTGATTGTGTTTTTAAAATTAAAATCTTTTTAACCACCAACAACAAAGTTCAACTAAAATACTAACTAACAATCTGTAGTAAACAAAAGAAGTAATTTATACGATTCAAATTGTGCGCCATATCTCAGCACAAGCCTAAGAATATTCTGATATGGTGTTCATGCTACGACTTACCTCATATTTGAAAGCTACGTATGTAAATTCAATTTTATGCAATTTATGTTGCTTGAAAATTATTTTTTTTACAGTTTGTCACATTGTGATTCGTAGCATTCGCTGCGATGACTTCAAAAACTTTAGTAGTTTAAGGTTGGTAGC
Source organism: Lepidocyrtinus dapeste (assembly GCA_036850885.1). Lineage (NCBI taxonomy): Eukaryota > Metazoa > Arthropoda > Collembola > Entomobryomorpha > Entomobryidae > Lepidocyrtinus > Lepidocyrtinus dapeste. The sequence continues at coordinate 13,718 of JAANSQ010001115.1, read as the reverse complement.
TCCACTCTAAAAGGAAGGTTTGGTAGCTCCATTCTAAAAGGAAGGTTGGTAGCTCCATTCTAAAAGGAAGGTTGGTAGCTTCATTCTAAAAGGAAGGTTGGTAGCTCCATTCTAAAAGGAAGTATGGTAGCTCTATACTAAAAGGAAGGTTGATAGCTTCATTCTAATTCATTTTTTAATGCCCATTGATTGAGGCAATTTAAAAACACGGTTGAAGTTGAATTTATCACGTTGCCCCAACTATGTGTAAGAGAAACGATGGTGGATATAAATTGGTAAGTTGAAGACATTAAATAAACCTAATTTACAGGTGTCGTAGATGGGATTGAAATGAACATTTACACGCTAAAGTATTGCTCTTTTGAATTACGTCTGTGTAATGTTAAAGAATAATTTATGAAAATTTTTGTAAAACTTTTTTATTTCTTTTTCTTTTCTTAAACAATGAAAGTTTCAACTACATGTCAATTTTTTTCATATAATTACTCGTAACCACTTATATAACTTTGCATGATATTACAAAGAACGTAGTTTAGATTTGATTCGGCACTTGTCACGGCATTCCAACGTCTACGTGTATAGCCAAACTGTCAAATAAAAAGATGAGAATAAGGTTAGTTAAAGTTTATAATTGGATATATAATCATTACATTTAGATATTTGGTTTACTTTTTTTAGTACTTGGCAATTAGTTTCTTGACACTGTAATCGCGATGATCTTGAATGTAATGTGTAAAGAAACTTTTCTTTACGAATGTAGAAAATGTACAAATTTTGCACTTGAGTATGTCGTGTTTGACATAATTTGCAAATATAGTATTGTAGAGAAGGCATTCTGATCTAGGAACCATTTGTTTTCCAGAATTCGACCTTGAATCGTTGTTCTTGAATGCTAACCAATCTTTGATTGAAGAAAACTTGGAAGCATCTACCAACGTCATCAATTCTTCTATTCGTTCATCATGTTCACCCTCAATGACATTTGCTACATTTGAATGTTGCAAAATGTCCTGAATCGTGCCAGGTCGCAAATAATTGCTTGAAATCAATTCGCATGAAGCTTTTTCTAGATTAATAACTTGGACTACAATCATGATGTTTTCACAAGAGTTTTTTGTGTTTTTGGTGTCATTGTCTTGATACAAATTTTCTATAGGAGCATTGTTGTTCCCATTTACAGGCTGAAAATTATTATGTGCATCACCCAGGTCGTTCAGGTCGTCATCGTGATTAAGTGAATTATTGCTAAAAGTAATGTCGCGCCTTTCATCAGTACTTGTTTGACTTAATGAAGCATAGTTGCTTTCACCGGAAACTCGTAGTAATGAATGAGATGTATATTGTTCGTCTTCGTGGATCCTAGCTCTCTTATTATTATTATTACACGATGCATCCGAGGGTTGCGAATCTGCATAGTTTGGGTTATCAGAGTTGGATTCTTCCTCACTCATTTCATCTGCTTCATCTGGATCATCAATATTGTTTTCACTTTGCTTTCTCTTGTCAGTTGTTTCTTGCTCAAACGGGTGAAATTTTCTTTTGTGCATCCCCATATTAACCGAACTTTTGAAACCTTTCCTGCATTCATGACACAATTGAAATGCAACTCTCACTTCGCTTCCATCCTCTGTTAAACATATAAATTCAAACTCTGGATGATCCGTCTGAATATGGTAGAGTAAATTATGCACATCTGTATAGTTTAGTTCACACGTTTCTGATACACATTTATATCTTTGACTGCCATGTTCCTTCCAGTGTGTTTCTATCTCGTGTGTTATCATTTTTTCAACTGATTTTAGTGTAACTGAACACTGCAAACATTTGAAAATTGTACTCGAAAACATTCTCTTTGTTTTGAAAGTCAACAAATATGTATTCGGGGGCAAAATATTGTTTGTTGTAGGAACAATTGGCATAGGTTTAGCTGTGTATTGCAACCATACATCGTGAGGGTCACTGTGAAACGATTTCATATGAATTTTTGCATCTGCAGATTTGCCAATATAATTGCAGTTTTTGATTTTGCAAACCCATTTCTTGTTGATTACGCTAAGTGGGGCTGGAAGTGACAATAATCTTTGCAGCTCGCAAAAATCCAATTGATTTAAATCTGGCCTATTATCTCCATCACTTATCTCACTACATTCACTTCCCTCTCGATTTTTCCAATGACCGTATCGAATCCATGTTTCTCGGCAATTCCTATGATGCTCTAATACGTGTTGTCTTAAACGTTGTTCGTTTTTATATTTTACAGCACACTCGGCGACCCAACAAAAATGAGACATTTTGATAGAAGTGATTTTTTTTAAATTTTAAATGGATTGTTTCTATATTCACGTATTGTTATTCACAATGGGCTGTGACTGTCAGCTGCACCTTTTTCATCAATGTAATTTTTCAGAAAATGAGTAAAGAGTAAAATTTTTATGCAGAAACCCAACGCTCAATGTAAGTTTTTGAGCGGGAGGAGGCTTGAATTATTGTCTTGTCACGATAGTTCTGGGGTGAATCAAGAAACTCAAGAAACTATTTAATGTTATTTACTGTTGATTCTGGAATTTAGAAAATTGCTTAACTAATAGCAGTTACGTTTTGCAGGATATCCTGAAGCGATTCGGGACGCAGACTGCTTGAAGGAATCAATTTGCATGAAGCTTGTTTCATATCAATTACGTTTATGAGATAAATTAAAGTTTCATTCGGTTTTTCTTGAGACGATGCACTGTTTGAATCTACGATTTTTTCAACCATGACTTGTTTCTCCATCCATATATCTCCATTCTCATTGTTCACGATTGTATGGCTTGTTGAACAGACATTGAGTTCAGTCGTTTCTAATCCATCCAAGAAAGTTGTTTGCTGTCTATTTGATAACACAGTATTTGACGCATTTGACCCGAGATTCATTCCCTCATCTTCGTCAATGTCATGTAAATCAACAGTTATATCATTCTCACATTCTGTCGCGTTTGTTCGTTTCAAAGATATTGGCATATTCTGGCTCACATTTCTGTTTATCACCCTCTCTTCGCGATATATACAAAGAAACTTGTATTGCTGTTTCCAGACTGATTTTTGACGATGTAATTTATTTTTCTTTTTATGACGTTCAAATAAAATTCTGTCTTGTGATGTAAAGTTGCAACCGTCGAGAGGGCAGCTATACATCGTTTTTACTTTGAGCTTTGGTATATTTTGCAGTTGTTCAATTGGAAGTTGAATATCCTTGTAATGTAGTGTCTTTGATCTCGATGGTTTTAGTATAGCACGATTAGAATTTAAATGTGGATGATATCTTAAAACATGGTTGGTGCAGGCACGCATGGTAATGTAAGACTTTTCACATTGGTTTGCTATGCAGTGATATGTTAGTCCTTTGTCTTTCAACAAATGCCCCAAATAATGTTCTTTGAAGATGTATAGGTTACAAAACTTTCTCTTACATCGCACCATGGGGCACTTTATTTTATCGATTATGTCAGATGGAATGATCGGGGCATACGCATACGTGTTGCTATGATTAATCAAATGCGTAGAAAACTCTTGCACATCTTTAGATTTGAACTCACATGGCTTTACCGGGCACTTAATCCAGTTATCTGACGTTACTTCATTTTGCTGACTCAATTCGAATTCGTCTTCCAGCACCGTTTTAACAGTATCATTAATATCACACAAATCTTTATTCTGATAAGGAACTTCAGAGATTTTTTTGCCATTTGCAAACTTAACGCGGACAAATGATTTATGACCAGTGCTTCGCGTGTGCGACGAGACATATCCTCCATGCATTAATGATTTGCACATCTCACAACGCACATGATCATTGGTGGCTTTACACTTTTGAGCGCGACAATAATTTGCTAATATATCGCGGTCGTACGAGCCAAACCGGCAATGCGCGCACCACTTGAACACTCCTTTTGATTTTTCTTCAGGAGTTGCAGACTGGTGAAATGTCTGCTCGTGCTTTTTTATCCTTGCAAGCTTGGAATATATCACTGGACAATTGGGTTCTCTACATTTAAATCCTGTTACTGCTGTTGGTTTACTACGCTTCAATTTAGGAGGCATGATTATTAAAAATAATTTAACCTGAAAATTTAACAAGCACAAATCATATTACATTTGACTAATTTGACTACGGTTCAATGCATGGTTCAATCAGTTGTTTTGGTTCTCAACTTGTAAGCTTTAAAAATGAGTAGTTTCTAGAAAAATATGTGGAGAGTGTAAAACTAATTTCATGCCAATCATTTGAGATCCCTCTAATGTAATGAAAACACTTATACACTTTAATTAAGATTTAATATTTTTTAACACATCTTCAAAATGAGCAGATCCTAATTGTTCACTTTAATCCATTAAAAGCTCAAACTTAAATGCTCACAATCATCATTTTCATCAGTTTGAAAGAGAAGAGATGAGAGCATAAATAAATTTAAATGTAACCTTAGTTAGTAGTAGAGGCATTTAATTAGAAGCAAACAAAATATAAGGCCTCAACTTTATCAGTTATTTGACTTGTCAGTAACTTTATCAGTATTACTTTGTGTGGCTGATTAAAATGAGCTTTGTTTTGTCTACAGAACTTTGTCAGGGGGTGCTGAGAAAAATAATTTTTAAGAGGGAGATACAATTTTACTCTCTCCACATATTTATATAGAAACTACTCCTTTTTAAACCATTGAGAGCCAAGCGACTGGTCGTAATGTTCGTAGTGTAAATATTTTTCTTTTGCTTCTGTTGTGCTATTAAATTAAGTTTAAAATTATTAGTAACCATGCCGCCCAAACGGAAACGTACTCAACCAACAGTTACAACTGGTTTCAAATGTAGCGACCCAAATTGTCCAGTGACTTATTCCAAAATTGGAAGGGTAAAAGAACACGAGTTAATTTTTCACGAGTCTGCAACTCCAGAAGAAAAATCAAAAGGAGTTTTCAAGTGGTGCGCGCAATGCCATTTTGGGTCATACGACCACGATGTAGTAGAAAATAATTGTCGCGTTCGAAGGTGTAAAACTACCACTGATCATGTTCGATGTGATGTGTGTAAATCTTTGATACAAGCAACGTATGTTTCGACGCACTCAAAAAAGACTGGTCATAAAACTTTTGTCCGTGTAAAGTTTGTAAATGGCAAAAAGATCTCTGAAGTCCCTTATTTAAACAGGGACGTACAAAGTGCTCCACCAGAAGATGATGAAGATTTTGTACAAGAAGAAGAAGAAGAAACTGCTCGTTCATTAACTGATGTGTTTGAATGTTTTCATTCCGGGTGCCTGTATGTTACTAAAAATTTTGAAAACTTTCGCTCACATGTACTCTATCACTCACGTAATTGTAGTCGTCAAACCAACAGGCAAAAACATGTTATAAAGTGTCCGCGAAAGGGATGTAAATATGTTACCAGTGATGTGTCAAAATTCTGGAGCCATTATGAAAAGCATTTTGTCATGGACAAGGATCAGTTGTTTTTCTGTGTTGCATCTGGATGTGGAAAATCATTTGGTAATTCTGATTTATGCGTTGCACACATAATGTTTAGCCATCCAGATCTTGATTGCATGGAGGCGTCCATTGTTCCATCGTCTGAGAAGATATTACATTTGGACAACTTGCAGCTTTCATTGGATGACATGAAAAAACTTGGACCAATTACAGCCAACACAAAATATTGCTGCACTGTGGAAGGATGTAATTTTGAAACTAGACTGGTACAGTTCTTTGAAACTCACAAGCAACGCCACTCAGGCCACAAGTTTTCCTACATTGAAACCAGAAAAGTATTTTTATCACGTATTGGCTCATCAACTCTTCATGATATTGATGCTACTAGTATAAGAGACATTGAACCCATGATATCTCAGCCTGATGCTTCAACAAGTTCTGAAAATCTCGATGATGATTCCTCGTCAACATTTATGAAAACTGATGATGAAGAAACGTCCTTAAATGCATCCCTAAATTTCTCTGCGATTCATGCTACAAATAAACACGAAGAAAAAAGCAATAAAAGTTTGGCAGTAACTATTAATGGCGCATCAAGCAGTCAGCCAAGCGTCACTCTTATTTTGAACATACCGGACGTGGCAAACTCAAACGTTTGCTTTGTGTCAACCAGTTCATTGAAACAAAATACTGTTCGAGATATTTTAGAGTTGCCAGTCGCCAGTCCTTCTCTCTCGATTTCAAATGCAAACATTGCTTCTAATAATCGTCGTGATGGTAACTTCATGGCTGACATTGACAATGGAGAGTTGAAAAACATCGTGGATAATTGCCATGACCAAAACAAAATCAGTATGACATTGCTGGACGCTAGCCAATATTGTTCTCTGGAAACATTTTTGAACAATCATGTCACCAATGTACGAAAGAAAACATTACTTTACAAAGCAATACATGGAACTCCACCTTGGAATAAAATGTTCTCTTGTAAAATATGCAACTTCAAAACATTTGTAAAGAAATATCTATTTGACCATTACGTGCAACATCATTCATCAATGGATTATGAAGAGTTTGTAAATCAGTATGGCTAGGAAAAATTGAACTTAAATTTTTATTTGTAATTGGAGTTTTGTATTGGCAGAATTAATGATTTTATATGACTAGACTATGCAAAGACTCATGCATAATTATTATGGAAATATTGTTATTCGTATTGGCGCGTTGCTAAAATAAATTTAAAAATCTGCTTTCGTGGTTGTTTTTGCTCACATATAATTTAATCTTCTCAACTGACACATGAAAGCTGTTGGCATTCTTTGAGGATACTTTTTCATTCTTACATAAACTGAGTTTTTGGAGCCCTGAATGCATTTTAAAGAAGATTTGAGTATAACGTTGGCATATCTTTTGATCATATTTATACATAAACCTTTCAACGGTCTACATTGCATTTATTTATAAAAAAAGATACATTTAAAAACATTTTTAGTACTCGCATCGACTCAATGAATATCATATACCAATTAAAGTTATTAATCGATACATGAATGATTTTATGATAGTAAACATAAATATACAATTAAGATAACCTTATATTCATAATATAATGATTTTTCTAACCTGGTTTCAATTGATAGATTTACATTAACCACTCCTGTACCATTACAAGGCGAAAAACTTTATTATAATATTAAGAACGATTACATAAGCACTTTTAAAACTGCAGACACCGTATTGGTGTGGCATTGGACAACTCCAGAGGTTTTTTAAAAATTCCGTAATTATTAGGGTCATAGTTTTCAATGTCCATTACAGTATTACAAATCATAGGTAGGTTTCGTGAGGATAAAACTGTTCCAAAGCTTTCCAGTTCCTTTGCTGTGCAAAAATCCAAAGCAGACACGTTGATAGTACTGTGGCAAATTTCAATATTTGCATATTGCAATGAGGGACTCATAGCTGCGTAACGTAACTGGAACTACAAGAAAAAATTTAAAGGTTGACTCAATTTTAAGCAACTTGTACAAGTAAATAAAATTATAATAATTCTTACCTGCAATAGAACCTCTCGTTTCTCACTTTCATTGTAGGATGACAAGGTTTCCATCGCTACTAACCAGAATGTATTTAGTTTTTTTGATCTGATTATTTCAGCAAACGTGGTTTTGCAATTAGGATCCATGTGACGAAAAGAATTTTCGTAGGATAGGTTCCTTCCAACGTGAATGTAAAGCTGCGTTTCATCCATTGATCCAATTGATAAAATTTGTGGTCTTTGGCTGTTTGTTGGGACGTGCATTCCAGCCACGACGTAAACACGACCACCTGAAGCAAACATTGACATTCCCAACAGTCTCGCTCGTAAATCCAACTCTAGATTTTGTTTACAGAGCTCCCGCATCAAAGTTGTCTCTACTTGCATAATAGTGTGGCCAAAGTTCAATCCGTACGTGAAATCTTGAAAACTATCAAATTTAATAAAGATGCGTTATAACCAGAAACAGTCTTAATTGACACATTTTTTAATTCAAATTAATTCAATAAAGTACTCACAGGATATCTTCAGTTTGGTTTGAATTAGTTAAGTTAATGATATAATCATTCACACTGTCATCATCGAAAATGTTGTTCAGCTCGTCATCATCTTCTTCGTTATCTGAATCATTAGATGCACTGGAAGTGTCATCATCGTCGTCGCTTAGGCTCGTATTTGTTGATGAAAAATTACTCAAAGACGTGTATTTCAAACTAGAAAAGTGAAACATGGCCTTGCAGCTTTCGCACTCTTCATTGGGGCACAGAATAAAAGTCTCATCTTTGACGCAAGCCATTGTTGTTTCCAATAATTGATCAATTTGAAACGACTCTCCATGCTTTGTCCAGAAATCCAGAAACGATACAGAGTTGGGAAATGCAAAATGCATCTGTTTAATTACGTCAGGATTTTGATCCTTTGCGACCAAGAGTTTCATGATGAATTTGACAAACACGTGCCTCATAAATTTCACTGATATAGATTGTGCGTCACAAAAATTGCTACCTGGAATAGTAGCATACACAATGTCGTACGTCGCCAACTTTGCTGATTCACCACGGTTTGCTTTGCAAATGTTTTCCAACACATCTTTAATTTTAGCCAAGTACAAATTCATTCGAATGAAATTATTTCCATGATCGTAAAATAACCCTCTAAGTCTCTCTAGTGGATTGTTTCCTTTCAGAGATTTCGGAACAAATAACAGAAGGTTTATATCAAATCGACGAACTAAATCTCTCTTGATGTTAGATTTAAATTTTTGCACAAACGCACTAATTGGGCGACATATACTGGGCACAATAGCGTCAAGTTCACTGAGATTGAAAGATTCTCCCCAGATTTCCTGATTGTTTGACGACATTTTGGCAGAAACAGTTAAGTTAAGCCCTTATTTGAAATTTACCTTTGAATTTGATTGATCGAGTTTGCCGAGAACAAACAAATGTTGTTGTTAAACTTCTTTGCCTCTTTAATTAACTAAATCAAAGCTGATTTCATCTATGCTTCAATAAAAACAAAATCATTCAAAGCTTCCCACCCAATTGAGTTCCTTATTGCATATTAATCTACATGTGTAAAGGCTATTCAGTCGCTCATTTCTCATTACTTCAGTAGGGAGACATAGAGCTTCGTTTTTAGCTCCTCTCGCTGCCGTATGTTAAAGCGGATAAAGCGGAGATCTTGACGATTTAGTTCTTATCATTAGTTTAACCTTTGCTTTTAAATAATTTATAATTGAAGTATGTGCAAAACTGGTTGTTTATATCAAAACATTTCTTTTGTACCATGAATCATCTGAGCCTAAAATAATCATAAGCCATTCATAAGGGCTGTAAAAAGTCTCGTGTATGAGTTTAATTTTATTTCATACAAAATATTAACAATTTATCGAAAAGTAAATAGTTCAATGTTTAAATTCAATCGGTATTACAAGCAAAAAATTGTCAGTCAGTCTCATTTGACACCAGGTTTTATAAGTTCAACACAAATCACATATTTTAAATCAAACATTAAACTATGTTTTGCTTTTTTATACTTCCATCGATATTATATCTTGAGCGTATCCGAGTTCAATTGGTTTTAAAATTACGCCATAATTGGTTGGATTGTAGTCAGGTATATCGCGAGTAAAATTACAAATCATTGGTAAATTTCTCATGTTGAATACAGTTCCAAAACTTTCCAGTTCCTCAATAGTACAAAAGTCGAGAGTTTGATAATTTACAATTTGATTGCATATTTCAATATACTCGCTCACAGGAAACTTTGCTGCGTACCGTAACTGGAACTTTATGAAAACAAAGTAACGTAAAATTTATTATTAGATTTAGATTACACAAACTCATGAATTTTAAAACTTCTACTTGCCTGGATCAACATTTCCTGTTTTTCACTCTCCATATAAGACGAAAATTGATCATTTGATATTAGCCAAAAAGTGTTGAGATTATGTTTCCGAATATTTTGTCCAAAAGTAGTGATATTTCCGCTCTGTTGAAAATGATGAAGTGAAATTCCTTTTTCTCTGCTTCTGCCAACATAAATATAAAGCCTCTTATGCTGGTTCAGCATCTCCAGACGTAGGTCAGCAGGCTTCAACTCATCTTCTGGTATATACATACCACCCACGACGTACACGTAGCCTCCAGAAGCAAGCATCGAAAACGCAAGTAGTTTTGATCTCAATTTTAAACCAAGATTTTCAATGAGAATTAGTTTTTTGCTGTTTGTAGTATGCCCTTGTTCCAAAATAAAATCTCTAGGTCTTAAAACGTCTAATCCAAAGCTATACTCTCTGAAACTGAGAAAATAATAAAACCAAATAAAAGGATAAAATAAATCATTGATATTATTGAATTATTTCATTAATTTATGTCTTGTCTAGACTTACCAATGGACAGTTTTTCGGACTGAATTTCGTAACTGGATGATATCTTGATTTTCGCTAGAGTCGCTGGTAAACCCATTTTCATCATCTTCATCTCCCATTTCTTCATTGATCATTTCACTGGCTTCATTATAATCGTCTTCTGCTTCATTATCTGAAATGTTTTCACTTTGGAGTCTTGTTGAAGTTGGATCGATAAGATTGTTCACGTGGAACAATGCTTTGCAGGATTCGCCACATGTACTTGATGCACATAAAATAAAAGTGTCTTTCTCAACGTATGATTTAGCAGTGTTAATTAATTCACCAATATTGAATGATTCTCCGTGCTTTGACCAAAATGCTAAATAAAATTTTGAAGGAGGAAAAACAAACGAAATATGTTTGTAGTGTTCAGGGTTTTGGTCTTTAGCAATTAGTAGCTTAATAATAAATTCAACAAATATTTTTCGCACCAATTTAACTGACACTGAATTTGCATCACAAAATTTGGCAATGGGTATTGGAACAGCTACAATGTCATAAAACGTGGCATTTAATTTCGTGGATATGCTAGTAGATTTAAAACTTTTTAATATTTGACACAAATTTGAGGAATAAAGACGCATGTTTATGAAAGCCTTTGAACAGTTTGTCTCCATTAAACGTTTTAAGCGATCAGTAGGATTGTTTCCATTTAAAGCTTTTGGAATAAAAAAGATTAAATTTATTCTATTAGTTCGTAGTAATGCCTTCCTAATCCTCTGCTTAAAAGCACGCGCAAAGTGATGACTCTGAGTTTGACAGCTGGATGTCCAGTGTGGTACAATATGATGAAGTTCTGATGGAATAAATTGATCAGCTGCATCTAACTCCATATTTGACACTATTTGTAACGTTATTGATTACTGATAATAGAATATAAAGACTGAATAGAGACAGTGATGACTTAAAGAGATTCGAATTGTTCGAATTGTATACATTTGAATTGTGTATTTATTTGTATACTTGAATAAGTTTATGGTTTTACTCATTACTCAAATTGCCGCAGTTGTTACACATTTTTTTACATCAGCATCTGCTTGTGGTACAAAATTGGCAAACAAATCCATCTCAAAGTTATAAGCTTAAATTTTTTTATCATTACTGTTGAAATATTTGCTATTATTATTTTCTAGGTTTTACAGCACATTAAAAAATCATGACGAACGTGTATGAAATTAACCTAGTTGAGTGTCCCGTATTAGGGTGTGCTCTACAATCAAAAAAAGTTAATCGGTTTATATCTCATTTAAACACTCATATTCCTTCATTTAGAGCTAACAAGTCAACCAAGTGTCTTTATAAATCGTGTAATCGTGGGTTTGTTTATGGGCATTTATTCAAGAGACACTACTTGGGCCATTTGCTGAAAGCTTCAGGATTAGAATATTTTTGCGTTGCATTAAATTGTCACAGATCTTTTGACAATTTACATTCATGCGCAATGCATATCTGTCGAACACATCCATTTATGGATTGCAAACATACGATACTTATTCCTACAAACACCAAGATTCTTCATATTGCAGATGTCGAGATTCAACAGGAAGAGGTCAAAAATCTTGCACCAATGAGTATGGAGACGTATTATTTTTGTCCAATTGAAGGGTGTGACTTTAAATCCATCGCAGCAAAACACCTTTTAAATCATCGAAATTTGCATCCACGAAATACAATCTTAACTGAAGATTGTATGTACAAATGCTTAATGCGTCGACACAGAAATCAAATCAGCATTAAAAACAACGTTGTCGGTTCGAATGATGCAACTAGTGAAACCGGAAATGATGAAGAATCCAACTCTGACAACTCAAACATTAAGAGAGCTAGGCTCCATGACGACAATGCCTACATTGTATATAATCCAGTACTGAATGATTCTGGTGAAAGCAACAGTAACGACGGCTTGGCAACGCCATCAATTGTAGAAAGTGAAAGTAATGAAATTTCAGGGATCAATATCAATGTAACGTGTGGTGAAAACTCCAGCACAGCTCAGACTAAACAACAACAAAAGAATGTTATAATTGTTGTCAACATCATGGACCCACAAAATCCATCATGTCAGATGATATCAAACCACACACTCCAATCCGAAACTCTTCAAGATATTCTTGAAAATTCAATTCTCGTTAATTCAAAAACTTCTGGACAAGAAATGAGCAGCCAGATAAGTAATGAGGTCGAAATTCCAACAAATGATGATGGGGTAATTTCAGGATATTCATTTCAAGATTTGAGCGAAAATGAAAGTGTAAGCGGCTTAGAAGAGTTGATGACATTGGTGGATGCCTCTAAATTCTCTTCAATTAATGATTGGATTACGCATCAGGACAATCAATCAAATGCTCCTGAAGTACAAGTGGTTCCTAGATCACAGACTATTCTCTACAAAACTATTCATGCATCCAATGTAAGAAACGGGATACTCAAATGCAAGATTTGCACGTTTTCTACATTTGTAAAGAAACATTACTTCAAGCACTACGTTCAAGTTCATCCCAATTACAGTTTCAAACAACTCCTTGCTAAATATTGAAGAAATGAATCGGTTAAACCTAATTCATTACAAGGTAATAATTTAAACTATAAAACTGGTTGTTTAACTGGAAATATTTTTCAAACTTGACTAAAACAGACTTATAATATTATACTTAAAATTATATCGAATTGTAATTTACAACCTACCATTATCACTACATTATAATGAAAAATGTAACTTCATTTTATACAACTTGTGAATACTTCGAATTGACCGATAAATAATCAATAAATTACGGCTTGGTTTTATTGTTTATAATTTGCATCAAACATGATTTAAATAAATCTTAGTTTTAACTGTAATTAAATTTATTTCTTTACTACTCCAGTAAAAATGTACTTTGACAGCCACATGATTTTAATACTTGAAGTTGTTGCATAATTAGGAGTAATTTAATAAAAAAACTGAATGTTTCTACAGTTTATAGTCCAAGAAAATCATAAATGTTTTTCAATTCTAATTCGAATTCGTGAAACGAGGTGAAATGCATTCATAAATATTCAATTACTTACCCAGTCAATTTTGGAAAACCCAAAAAAAATGAGCGTATATCATACAAGACATTTTTATGTAGGCAGAGTCGGTAGAATGGATGATGAAGAAGAAGATGAAGGCGACGACCTCCATAAAATGATCACGATACTAGAATCCATGGATCCATCTGGCATAAGTTTTGCTTCCGATATCCTAGGTATTTCTACCTATCTCTTGACTATTTAATTCCGCAAACCGCAACTCATATCAGGACGTAGCATTCATTCCCTATCA
>JAANSQ010001114.1:0-16752 GCA_036850885.1 Lepidocyrtinus dapeste | reverse complement strand
GTGCTCGTACATATTCCTCAAAAATATTCTTCGATCGAAGAACATGATCGCCGTCTAGAACGAGCATTCTATTATGCCTAAGCATATCAAAAAACCGTTATCATGGAATGGTTATTAGAACAAGCTAAATTAATAGTTAAAAAAAATCATCCATACATAAAATACCTACGTGTACCAACCAACTTATGTTTCAACTTCAACGACACAAGTAATACTACGATCGTGTGGGTGATATCATTACACAAGATTTGTCGGTAATTTATTTTGCTACATCCAAATTTTGGTTATAACATTTAGTATTTATCATCATGTCATCGAATTTCAAGTAACATTTAATGAGAGAAAAAAATTGTGCAAATGAGATTAAAGTTTGAGTATTTGTGCTTCATTTGAGTAAAACATTAGTCAAAATTAATGAGTAATTCGACGTAGTTTCGTCATTTCAGTAGGCTCGGGGTTTTGCATGACTCGATTTCGGCCACTTCTCAAAAATTGACTTCGTCTGCCGCCACCGCTACTCCCACCAGAAGACGCCTGGGATATCATACTGGACCTGTATGTTTCTCCACGAATAGATCCTCGTAACGCATTCCTCAACATAACTGGTGTGGGCTTTTCCTCAACAGCGGAGGGAGGAGGATGAATAGGAGCTTCATCTTCCCATTCCCTGAATAAAACATAAATTTAGTGTTATCTTCGTGTTTGAGTTGTTGAGATTTTTATGATAGGAAGAAGATGATGAATTATAGAACATTCACAGACGATTTCGATTAAATTTTCAAAATGTCTAGGAAGTACGGATCGATCGACTTGCATAAATAGCATGAAAGGATAATAAACACGCTTGTTTGGAAGAAAACAGATTTGCTCATACATTTTTGAGTTTGAAGTTTTAGTTTGGTTTGAGTAAAAGTGGAAAGGAAAAGTGAATGGGTAAAATCATCGTTCAACCTAAAAATTTATGACTTGAGCTAGAAAAAGGCTACTGACCTTGCACACATGGGACAGTTCCAAAAGCTTTGATTCTTCCCAAATGCCTCTGCTTCTTCCAAAGTATTTGGCAGATCTTCTCCCAACGTCTCTGCCAAAAACAATGCAGTAATTCCAGCCGCAATGGCAAATGCTCCCAATAGAATGAGTGAGAGAGTTGGATTAGATCTTCCCTAAATATTTAAAGCTTGGGATTACATTCCTTAACTTTCATTTCAATAGAAACATAAAACAAGTTTGGCATACAATGGCGGCCACAAAAGGACTGATTATAGAAGCCACGTAGCCCATTATATGAATCGCATTAACTCCTTGAGCTCGGATAACGGTTGGCAATAATTCGGCAGCATACTGTAGACCAATGTTGAACGCGACATTTACCCAAAATCGACTGATAATGGCAGTAATTAAGTAGCCAATGCGCACTAAAATATTAGATTGGAAATTAAACTTAGAAGCAAGCTTTATAGCATGATTAGCTTATCTTAGTCTTAAAATAAAATAAAGATATCGTCGGTATGCAATGGCATTTCGTTATCAGTCAGTATAATTGTAATATAATCTTGTGTAATGTGAGTATTAAATTTCACGAGAGAAATAGGTTCATTACTTTCTGGGGTAATGGCAGCAGCAATAATGCTAAAAGCCCCGGATAACGTCAGTGCCCCAAAAGAAAGCCAACGTCTACCAAAAACATCCAGAGTAAAAATGAGTAAAACATCTGCCGGAAACTCTGTCATACTAGCAATCCCAAACATCCAGAAGACATTGAGCTCGTCGTTAGCCAAATTAATGATGTTTCGGGAATGTCCATCATATACCAAGGCAATCAATGACCTTTAAATGAAAAATTCATACTCTTACAACATCGTTATGAAATAATAAAGGCATAAATGTCATAAATGTTGCTTGTCTGCCGGAAATTCCTGTATGTACTTGAGCAAGACAGAAAAGGTTATTCAAGGTCGTCATTCGAAATATCGAAATAATGATATTGACTTTGAATTGACTGAACTAGGGAGGATTTCCTCATACCAGAAAATAATCAGTAGCATAAACGTCCGTCGAAGGCGAGGGGTTTTGAAGGCAACAGTCAAGCTAGGTTCTTCCTCTTCCATTTCCAACTGGGCGAAGAGTTTTGTTGCTTCTTGCTACATCGTTTACATACATGAATAGATAAACTTCAATGAAATATCTTTAGAGAAAATATGCAAGTATTTTTGATGCGCATAAATTGATGAGCATCGTTGCGAAAGAAAGGGAAAGTTTTAGTGATTTAGAGTTTTTCAAATGTACCTCGAAATCAACAAAAATGTGCTCTTCAACTTTTCTTCTGTTCACTTTAGAAAAGTTACGGAGAATATTTACTGCCTCCTTTGCACGTCCTTTGGAAAGCAGCCATCTGTAGAAATTTTATACGGTTAAAAATGCAAGAAAATAGAGTGTACAATTTTTACCTTACAGTGATATGAAAATAAATGTTGAGCATTATTTTCATTTGGGTTTAACCTTGCACTTTCCGGAACAAAGAATAGGGCCAAAAGAGCTAAAAGCATTGGTAAGGAAATTGCCAAAGTGTAGATCCTCCAGTTTCCAATGTAGTACGCCATGATTGGTAGGAGGATTGTGCCCAAAGTGTAAAAAATGGCGATGCTAGGAGCAAAAATAATACGTTTTTTTATAATTTAACTAAGGAGATTACTTTTCAAAATAGCCATGGTTAAGTACTACCTAATGGCTTACCTAAGATTTGCCACTAATGTTCTATATGAAGGACCACAAAATTCAAGTACTGGAAAGAGAAATAGATAGTAAATTTACCAGAGCTTGTACGAAAGTAAAATAATTAATTATAAATTCAGAATCTCACCTAGAATGTACATCATTGTCATTGAGTTATCAAAGGCCATGCCAGTAATAAACCTGAAGACGCAGAAAACGTAAATGTTGGTAGAAACGGCTGAAAGGGCTCCACCCACGGCACCTAATATGTTGGCTATTACTAAAGCAGGTACTCGACCAAACCTACAACGATAGTTAACTTTACAAGTTTTTATAAAAGTTATGTGTTTATTGTAAAAAAAATGTACGGAAATAATTACGTATCAGCAATCCATCCTATTAAAAAGCCTCCAACTATTGCGCCAAGATAGAACACGGCTTGGGAAACTGTAATGTAGGCTTCTGCATTGCACCACCAATTCCCCTATAAAATATTGAGTACATTAATTTTTAACGGGATTGGACTCATAACTTTTAGAAAATTACTCAATTCCAATTTGTTATTCAAAGTTCTTACTTCTGTCACGATGGTCTCGTAAGGAATTTCGCTTCTGTTCCATCGCACTTTGCAATGTTCAACCCTTCCATAACTATTATTTTTGGGGAAGGTACGTTTCATATACTGAGCCAAAATATTCGCTTGGGGATGAATGGACATAAAGAATTGTTTACTCTCATCACATTTTGGCCTTGGCCACCCAGCGTATGCCGAATTTATCGGAGATTGGAGGCGACTGGACCTTCTATAATCTTTAAATTTTTCGTGGGAATATTTTTTGGGTTTGTTTCCTTTTCCTGCATTTGCAGAAGAGCTTGGATTTCTGTCGGAGCCTGAAGTGGGTCTAAGAGTAGAGCCTTGGTTACTATTCCAGTTGTTGTTATTTTGACCAGGTCTGTCAGGATTGTAACTACCAGACTGACTACCTTGTCCAGGAGATGTAGGATTGCGAGGACCATCTTGGTTTCCTTGCCAACCATTATTGGTTTGATCAGGCTTCCCATAGCTGGAGGAACCACTATTATCTCCCTGACCGTTTGACGATGAAGGGTAGCGATTAGACCCTTGGTTAGTTGATCCTCCATAGTTGTTGTTTTGCCCTCGATTGCCGGAGCCATAATTGTTGGATTGTCCGTTTTGTTGATATCCCCCTTGCCACCTACTTCCACCTCTTTGATCCTCTTCACCGTCATAATCATTTGGATAGCCGGTGGATCCACCATAAGGGTATTCAGTTGTTGTTGTAGTTGTTGTTGGAAAGGTGGACGTAGGCTTCCAATACGGAGATCTTGTCCGTCCATAATACTGTCTCGCAGTCCTCATTGATGTACCGTCCATATATTCTTGTTCACGTTTTGGTCGCGGTGTTATGTCTTGCCATGTAGGTCCACCAAACAGTCCTGGTTTAGTCGGTGTATTTGGCGTCCTTAACGTTGGGTCTCTTGGATCCAGTTCACAGTTGGCGGTACGATTTCCCCAGTTGCACTTTCTAAAATGTTTAACAACAGGATTCCAGATTGTTTTCAAAATCATGGGTTAATAAAATGAAAAGTTTACTCTTTGTCGAATTTATGAAGGGCTTTCAAGTATTCGTCATCAATATAATTTGTTTCGCAAGCATCTTGGAATAATCCAGGCTCCAACCATCTCAAAGATATATTACGCCTAAACAATTAAACATGTATAAATTACCTATGAGTATTGACTAAAATCGTTAATAATTATATAAATCGCGTTTGTCCACAAACCTTTGAGCAGCATTTACTTCACTGATGTCTTGTAGGCAGGCAAATGCTTCCTCACACCAATAATTTTGGGGGAAAAGGGTCATAAAAAGTTGCCCGAATAAAACAAATGTAACTGTGGAAGGAAATAACATGAATAAGACTATAAATATAAAATAGACACTATTTAAATAAGTTTGAAGTACACAAAAATTTTAGCACTACTTACCAAATATGCAGAATGGAGCTTGGAATACGAAAAGTATCTTTTGATACAGTCCGAATTCCCCCACATGCATTAACATTGTATCAAAGTCCAGCATTTTGAACCTTGTAAGCCAATAACTTGGGTACAATTTAAAACAATTAATTGCTCGATGTTGATAAATTATTCCCTGAGCCTGAGCCTACGATCTGCCCATCCTTAATCTACCATAGCGTAACGAACTGTTAATGACCGTCTGAGTCACAACCTCACAACTTCAAAATATTATACCAAAACTAAAGCCATAAGTCAGCAAGAGTATGTGCTTAACATTAATTTGGAAAATTGCGGTAGGTTTGCCATCAGTCCGGCCGGAAACTGGTGGCTGTTTATCTCAACTTGATTTTTCCCAAAGTAAGAAATTCTATTTAAATCAAAAGTTTAAGTGTAATATTACATAAACTAGTAACCAATAGCCGAAGAAAGAGTAATATTCCCAGTGTCTCTGCGGCTTCTTTCAAAATGTAACCCTTCAAATATTTGTTTTTGCTATGAAAAATACCATGACTTGGATTGAAGTTTTATAAATGACTTGATTCAAAATTCGTAAACCCTTCGAGTGTTTAGTATCATTTATGACGCGTGTGTGTTCTAAATTTTTCCTCTAGAGAAAGGAAACAGTTAGCGCCACATCATTAACTAAAGTAGAATTCTAACCGCAGAAAATTTATGCAAAAAAGTGTGCTCAAATACTTACTTGTCACATAAACTATTTATCATGAAAGAAGCTGAATGATTGCGATAAATATTTGATTTTACTACATCGGGTAGAAGACCATTCCACCTATAGTTTCAGAATACCAACAAAATCAATTAAATTTAGTTTACGACGTAAAATTATTATTAAGAGGGTACAAATTTTAGGTTAAAAAGAAAAAGTTATATGTAAATACAGTAACTATAGTGACCGTTGACTCAAAAGAAGGAGTTTAAATGTTAATTCGGATGCCATGTCTGCGAAATATGAAGGGTTCGGAAGCGAGCCCTGTGAAAGGTTTCGCTTTGTTTTTTAAAATGTCGGATATTACAATTAAGATACAAAAACACTTGAGACATTTTGCATTGGTATCGATGGAAGTCAAATTAAAACATACATACATATATACAGAGGTTAAGTAAGCATGCTTAAGCTTATTAACATTCTATTCAGTTTGCTACATTTTCGCAATATTTTGTCCACTTGAGTAGACTTGACGTTTGGCTTCTCTGACATCAGTCGAGTAACTCTAGCTGATATTTTCAGGTTCAAAGTAGTGTATGCTTTCTGCCAAAAAAGAGAAAATGTTTCCTCCCTAAATTCCCGATAAATTCACGCCTCATTAGATTCAATTTACAGGGTTTA
Source organism: Lepidocyrtinus dapeste (assembly GCA_036850885.1). Classification (NCBI taxonomy): domain Eukaryota; kingdom Metazoa; phylum Arthropoda; class Collembola; order Entomobryomorpha; family Entomobryidae; genus Lepidocyrtinus; species Lepidocyrtinus dapeste. The sequence goes on along the minus strand of JAANSQ010001114.1, from coordinate 10,651 downwards.
TGAATGTAAGTTGTGTCTTGAAGAATTCTAAAGAATAAATGAAGCGCGAAATCGAACGCTTCTGGAAAGTTTAGAAAGGCTTCTTTGTCCCTTGATTTCATTGACTCATCATCTTAAAATGCAAGAAACTAATCCAGTATAGAATATGTTAAGTATGCAGAAATATTCACATTTTTCACGAATTTATTGCCTAAGCAACCATGGAAAAGTACATAATATGAACTTACTGCTGGAAAAACTAAATCGTACCGTAATTCGATTATTCATGGGGAAATGCGTTCATACGTCTTTTACGCATTTACAAGAAAAATGCTCTCCATTTCATTAAATTCTATTATATTTCAAGGACAAACTATTGTGTTTGCCTATTTCTTCCCTTCCTCCTTAACTTTTGGCAAGTAAACTCACCTTCTTGGATATTTCACGTTGAACTACTTACCAAAGTATTTTTTGCTTCGTAAGTAAAAATCCTTAATGAGTGAAAACGCCTCTGTGTCACTCAAGCCAATTATGTCCGCCACTTATTAAAAACGTATTAAAAAGGTCAGGTTGAAACATGGATGATGTTAAACAAATTAGTTGCAAGACAACGTTGACTTTTGTCAACGCCTATAAATACCCTGACTTTTGTAAATTATGCCAGTGAACAATTGGCTTTCACCCGGGACTTTACTCCATCGCCATATCTACCACCTCGGAAATTCCCATCTATTCCTGTTTGCTCGTGTTTGTGATTGAGAAATTGAACTCAGGATTGATTCCTTGTTCAAAATGAATCACTACGGCAGTCATTCAAACTTTAACAGCTCTCAACAGGCTTTGGTTGGGTTTTACGATGCGAGCGGATACTTTTATTTGCCAGGTTCCTAAATTAAATTTATTGAATAAATAATTATAACATACTCGTTTGCCTGAATTTAATTTGTTAATGTAAATTTAAACGATCAGGCGCAACTATGCTTGATGGGGCACCGCAGGAATTACGAGAAATTACTAATCCACATTGGGCTACCTTTCCACCCCAAAATCAAATGATTACTAGTTTAATTGCCGTCATTTACGTCTTCTTCTGTATTATTAACGGTTTCGGAAACTCGGCTGTCATAAAAGTATTTTTCAAGTATGAAATATTCCAAATATTATAAAAATACAAATATTATTTGAGACAATTGAGCTTGTAACTTGTTTGTAAATGTTTTATTGTTAATTTTTCTAACAGAACAAAGGCATTGCAAACTCCGGCCAACATCTTTGTCTTAAATCTGGCTATTTCTGACTTCGTCATGATGCTTACGCAGGGCCCAATGTCCATTATCAGTGCAATGAGATCAAGGTGGTGGAGCTTTGGTGTGCTAGGCTGCGAAATTTACGGGTTCACCGGAGGCGTCTCTGGAGTTGCATCAATTTTATCGATGGCTGCTATTGGTAACAATCTTCACAATCATATAACTGTTCATTTTTAAGAATTCATTTCTAACGAGCATATTTTCTCAGGACTGGATAGATTTCTGGTCATAACTCAAGGTATAAGTGGACCAAGAATTAAGACACCTCAAGCAATCTGTCTAATTCTTTTCATCTGGGCTTACGCCGTTGCGATAAATATTCCACCCCTCATCAAAGTTTGGAGCAGGTACACTCCAGGTAAGCACAAAATAAAAGACAAAAAGCTAGAACAAAACATTATAAAAAATCTGAACTTGGATAATAACTTATTTATCTAGAGGGTCTACTCACAACCTGTTCGTTTGACTATCTAAACGAGGACACTTGGCATAAAACTTATCCCATCTTTATTTTCTGCTGTGCATACGTTCTCCCATTGTTGATTTTGATTTACTGCTATTCCAAAATTGTTTCAACCGTCTGGGCCCACGAGAAAAGTTTACGAACTCAAGCAAAGAAAATGAACGTAGAGAGCCTAAGAGCCACAAACAATAACGTAATGACCTAACTTCCCTTCAGAAAGTTTCAATTCAATATTGTAGCATAACTAAATGTTTTTATTTCTAAAAAAAGGATAAAGAAGCAAGCGTTGAGATCAAAATTGCAAAGGCAGCACTTTCATCTGTCCTGCTTTGGGTAGTGATTTGGACTCCATATGCGGTTATTGCAATGATTGGAGCCTATGGAGATAAGTCTTTAATTACCCCAGTTGTAAGTCATATTCTAACACAAATTACCCATTTACCACGAGAAACTGTAATTAATCTAATTTTACAACGTTACAGGTGTCTGTGATTCCAGCAAATCTTTGCAAAGTTGCTTCATGTAAATTATTAAAATATTCTGTAATTTTGAAACGAACTGTGACAGAAGCAAAATATTAATTTTGATGAAATTCTAGGTATTAACCCGGTCGTATTTGCCATTTCTCATCCTAAATTCAAGCAAGCATTTAAGAAGGAATACGCTTGGCTGTACTGCTCCAAAGGAAATAAAGGTGAAAATGGACAAGTGGCGGAAAATAACTCAACAACCTCCACAGTAAAGCCTTAAAATTACAATCTCACTCTTAGATCACGGATTTGAACCAATGGATAATGCCTAAAAACATTGATAAAACTAGAACTTGATTTCTAAAGCATCTAGTCCAAACATTACTGAATTGAGTTCTCATTTGACTTTGTAAATAGATAACAATTTGTGTGACCAATAAATAAATATATTTTGAAGATTGAGCATAGCAAAAAAACAAACCAAGTCACAAATCAAGTTTCATTCAGCAAATGTCCACGAATTGAAAAAAAATTCTGCGATGATTTAATCAATTATCCAATTATCTATTCCAATAAATGGTAGCAGCATGTATGAGAATTTAGTGGACTCGAACATATGCACGTACGTTTCGTATGGTAAATAAAATGTTCTTTTAAAGGTGAATAATTTGGTAAAATATCTCGTATGGGTGGGCATTAATATCATATTATAGACGCTCTTTGAATAACTTCCGATGTCTACATGGTCTAAGAAATCCCAGATTCACAAATTTTCATACTTACGAATTTAGAAGGCTTCTTCAATACAAAGAAAAAAATATTAATTAAGTTCACCGCGAAATCAGGCAATCTTTAGGGATAGATCTATACCTGCAATATCATAAATATGCACTAACTGGCCAAAAATGAAAATTGCCTTTAAAGTATTCAATACGTTAAGAATTTACTCTGAAACGCAAAAATTACCATTTATGACTGATTCTAAATAAAACGCAATGCCAATCCATAATATTCGTTTCTCTGTACATGTATGAGGTTACAACGCAATTGCCTAATTTCGTCTAAGCTTTTATTCTCTCAAATAAATAAATTTGTCTGGGACATTACTTCATGGAACAAATCCTCAATTTATTACACCTTACATAAGTACAGTAACTCACATAAAACTTATAAGCAACTCTAAATTATGTAATGAGATATACCGTGAGAACGTAACAAAAAGGCAATAAACTAAAAAAAAGTCTGCCTAAAGTTGGTTCTTCACACGAGTACACTCTAACAACACAACCCTTTGAGCGAGATTTGCAACGTGGTTTTACACACGAACTGTAGCAACTTTGACGAACATTGCTCTACAACAATTCTATCATTATCTCTAAAAAAACTTTATAAATAGTTATGTAATTAATATTACGTAAAACTAAAATAATAGCTGACTTAGCAAATAGTCATAAAGTATTGAACAGAAGCACCGGCACCACCGATACTACATCATTCATTCATAACTTTACTATACTCACAGGGTGTAGTCAAGAACAACAATTAATTATTGATGTATGAAACACTAACACCGAAAGTAAACAGGGGCAAGTGCAATTTGGGATAGGCTAAATAAACTAAATGATAATTTTTGGTTTAATTTTCATTAGACAATTCTAGAAAGTACTGATCTCGCTGTGCTCTCTGGGTTCCCTCGTTCTAGTCAATACTTTGCCAAAATAGACTCACACTTAGCATATCCGTAATACGTAATTCTAATAGAGCCAAAAGTAGAAAAACGTTTTAACCTTAATAGGCCAAGCGGAACGGTAAAGAATTGATAAAGCAAATCAACAAAATATACTTTTCTTACTGAATAGCTTTGGGCTAAGGTAAACTACAGGCATGTCAAAAATCTGATCTGATCTAACAACGGTACAGTGTTTACGTGGCACAATGATTATAAATTGGTTGATGGATCTTCCAACCTTATAAATTCGGACTGCTAAGCTAGACAGACATAAGCATCAGTATTCCTTAACCAGATATTGAAGCTAAAATATTTTTTTGGTGCATAAAAATATTTACAAGGATAAAAGTTTATGAATACAGAAAAAATATTAAAGTTTACGTCGAACGGATATACTTGGAGTTGGAGTACAATGAAATGGCGTACCAATTTTTACCTGTGTAAGCTTGAGTGCGCATATTATTCACAAGTAACACATCCTAATTTTTTCAATTACTTTGCCTAAATTGTGACGTAAGTTTAGAGAGACTAAAGAGATGATACCCAAAGATTAGCAACTATATTAAACGTGCAATCACTTAAAATATTATGTTGGCTATTATTGCACGTTCCTTTCAGTTCGTTAATCATGAAATTGTGGGTGCTGTGCTCTGGCTGTTGTCCTCGAAAAATACCGGTGATTCATTATTAGACCGGTAGGCAAAAATATTGATTCATTCGTAGCCATTCTCACCTGGATTCATACTATAATCATTTATAAACTTAGGACGTTTAAAATACACGTGTAATAACAATTAGCAGACTTATTTCATTGTTTTATCTTTCTTAGGATAAGACTAAGAAAATTAATTAAAATAGATATACATACTCAAAAAAATTAATGACATTGTGTATCATATCTTTTGTTCAGGTAATTACTTTTTGGAATGGAACGAACTGAAAAAGTAATAAAAAATGGTAGAATGTGTTTGATTCTTCAAGATAGTCATAGTTTGAATTACTGACCTATATTATTCTTAAAATTATTTATTCTTCACTTCTTTTATGCAAAATTTCGGTGACTTCGGTGTCCGCGTCAGGAATATCCTTATCACCCCAGCCCCAAGGACCAGAGTGGAAGTGGGCGTGTGATCCATCACCAGTTCTTGCTACTCTTTGTTCAACAATCTTTTGTGGGACAGTTTTGAGGTCATAAGCCCATCCGATTTTGGCCATGAAGTCAATAAATGCAGCGCTAAAGTTGTAACGGTAGACCCCAACTTCGGCAGTTTTGTAGTCCCATGGAAAAACGTGATGGTAGTTATGCCATCCTTCACCAAAAGCCCACCAGGCGACCGTTTTGTTTTCAGCAGGGTTAATAGATCTGATGAATAAATTATGAAGGCAAGTGATTATCTTTCTGCTATATAGACTGTGTATAGAATTGAAACATTTATAATTTAAGTCATTACTTGTCATATGGACGGGGTCCCCATAAATGCGCTGCGCTGTTCACAAGCCAAGTACAATGGAGAGTGGCGCAATATCTAAACATGGCTGCAAAGTACCAAGCGGTGGATGCCTTTTCTCCCCAGAGGTACGGAGGAACAATGGTTGGAATGAAGAAGCAGATGGTGAGAACCAATGGAATGTAATACCTGTAAATATCACCAAGGAAAATTATGTTGATTTCATAAAATCAGAAAGAAATTTCGAAATCTGTTGAGGAAACCTTACTTTTTCTGGAACATCACAATGGGGTCTTGCTCCAAATCCGATAAGTCGACAGTTTTTCCTTTCATCTTCACTGCGTCATGCTTTTTACAAAGGAGCCAACCCATGTGCGCAAAGAAAAAACCACGCTTGGCGTTATGTGGATCTGCATGTGTTTCGGTGAATTTATGATGAACACGATGGTCACGACACCACTCGTAAAGGTGATTCTATGTTAAGAAATCAGACGTGATGACTAAGGTCTTTTCACTATTAATTAAATTTTAATTGGAACGAACCTGGAAAGCGACAGTTTGCATGTAAGCCAACAAAAGTCTGAGAGGAGTTTTTGCCTTGTAAGATTTATGAGCCCAGTATCTATGGGCGCCAGCAGTGATCCCAAATCCGCTCATGGTATAAAACATAAAGCCTGAAATGGAAATTTTTAGGCCATTATATAAAGTCCATATGGTCAAAGTTTAAGTTTCCAGATAAATTTTTTAACCAGTTGGGAATGTGTAAATGTTTACCCCAAAGAAAAGTTTGCCACATGACCTCCCCTGACAGCCAAAGGTAACCCCCATAAAGAGCTGCCGAATGAAGGTAAATGAACAAAATGACATTTCTCCAAACAATGTCTACTTTTCCTTCACTCTGGTCATCAATCTCTTTGGCTGTGGTGGGAGAAGACTCTTGTTTTTCTTCATTTTTGCTTTGTCTTTTAGTAAGGGTTCCTTTGTTGTTGTTATTGGCAATAGTAGCCTTTCCATTGGTTAGTGCATCGTCCAATTTAAACTCGTCAGGGGATTTAATGAGAGTGCCGTTTGAGGACGCAGTTAGCGTCTTTGTGGTGGTTGGAGCCGGAGGCATTTTTATTTTCCTTTGGGCTCCCAAGGCCAAAGTCCTTCTTTGCTCCTTTCAAATCTATGAAAAACAAAAATTTATATTGAAAGCTTTCAAGAGTACAAATGAGAAGGTCGTTGATTGTTATTGTTGCTTCTGTTACTCATGGCATCCAAGCCTAGACTTAAAATCTGACTGCGCAATACTTGTTATGACCACATTAATGATGCATTACCATTACACATTCCTTGCACAATCCTTTTTCTTCATGCACTGACTAATTTTAGACTTGATATTCATTTTACGTTAGCACAGAAATCTTAGTCAACAATATCATATTGGTATAATTTAGTAAGGAATCATCGTTAAAGTAATATTCACATCCTAATCGCTCAATAAATTTACCTTTGGCTTTAATGTCGAAAAACTCTATGGAAGGGACGTGCGAGGTTGAACTTAAGTGATGCAGCCATTAGCAATGTTACATACGGACGTCTTACATTACCTCTACTTGAACAGTCCAAGTTGAACTTTGTACTGTACCTTAACCATGAATATATCTAGATCTGAAGTAGATCTTTAGATTCTCAAAATTAATACCATGCAAATTATCTATTTTGATGCACTGACCACTTAATCCGCACGCTAATTTATGCAGAACAACTAACATTAGTTAGCGACCCATTAAGTTCTTTCCTGTCAGTTACTGATAAAATGAGATACTAATGATTATTCATGTGGACACTGTTGATACAGTAGTTGAACATGGTGTGTTTCATGTTGGGTCAATGATAGTCTTCAAGTACAAATGATAATAACAGAAATAAATCAGTAACATTTAAACTAAACATACATACTTATACATATTCCTGTAAGAACATGCTTATTTTAGCTGATTGTCCAGTCAGTCTACCCTAACTATTGAATACTAACTATATATACTATAACTATAACTATATAAACAAGCATTGGAAAAAAAAGTTTCGCACACCTTCTATAATCCCGATTAATTTCCCTAATTGGTGATGTAGCACAGAGCCGTACAACGATACACTTTAAATCAAGGACAGTTAGAGGTGGATACAGTAAACCATAAAATCTTCATAATCTACCAACTCCTAACATATCCTGTACTGAACGCTTGATAAAACACATTTCAGTCTTGTTTACGTGGAAAATTTTCAAAATTTTCATGGATTAAGGACTACGAGGAGAAGCATTTAAAAAAATTAGTTTGCATGGAAAATTACAATCCGGTTGACACAAGGACTAAGGTGAAGTTTTTACATGAATGACGATAAGGACCAAATAACAACAGATAAAACCCTTCCATTGAAAAAATAGCCTTATTTAAACGTTTACACGTATAGTCAGCACTCCAGAACGATAATTAGGAAATTTCATAAACAATTAAAGGATGCAATAACAGTCAATGATTAACAGGAAAACGTCAATAATCCACAAATTTTTTGGAAGTTATGAAGATGGTGTCAAGAAGATAACCCGTAATTAAATTATATACAGAACCAACTCTAGAATAATGAGCAATGCTGCGTGAAAAGGATGTTCCATAATTATACCATCACAACAGAAAGTTATCTTCCAAAATTAAGGTGTAAAACACTAACCGCCGTTGGCACTTCATAATTTTCAGTAATGATTTTTAGTTGGAAATCAGAACAGCTATATCCTATCTATCTTCATCTTAGGGATGATTATAACAGAGGGTTTTTCAGTAATTAATTTACTGAAAACCCCTATGTAATTATTACAAGATCTGTCTCGTCTGTGATGGTAATAACGGGAAACCCAACCAATTTATTTCTCAATGATGTTTTTTTCAACGACTTGTTTCAGACCGGTAATTTGGAAGCTGTGGTCTTTTTTGTTAGTTGACCAACGGAAATCATCATAAAGTCTTGGTTTGCAGGTCATTCATCAAAACGATTAAGAAAACATCATAAATAAAGGGTTTTTTTATTCGTAGCACTTAAGTATTTTAAGCAGAAGAATATTCTCTATGCCAGTTTTTCATGAATCTGTACCACCAAACCACATTTAAAAAAAATGCAATGCTAAATACGACAAATGCAATCTCTTTCAATGAATTTAATGCCGTTCCCACTCACCCACTGTAGTTCCAAAGCAAATTAAATTTTACGCGGTTTTCGTTCCGCTGAAGTTCAAGGAACATCATCATTACCATTAAAAATTATATTCCGAAAACACAAAGGAATTTTTCATTCTTTCCTACAAACCAGCATAAGCATGCCATGTCAAACTTCAGTAAGATTTGATGTAACTCATCATACCAGAAGCTATCATCAAGTTTGGTGAAGACATGCTTACGTGTTACGTAGCTTCAAGCACATTTAGTTTAAAACGACAATTATCACGTTCATGACCGCAATCCTCTTGGAAATAAAAATTCGTACATTGTGAGACTACAAGATGGATGACGCAAAGGGTCATTTGGATTTTTATTTTAGCCCAATTGTATACACCAAAAGGAAGCTCTCTAGAATTATCATGGAGTCATCAAGATTTTTTTTTATCATGAATTTGATATGGTTACTTACGAATATTTGATTAAATCAAAGTGCCATTTCAAAAGGGTTGTTTTGTTATATGCTAAAGATGCCTGATAGCACGACAAAATGCAAAGAGTGTCAATTAAATTGTAATTAATTAGGAGACATCTTTAATAAGCTTGTGCTTGCAAGTCAAGCTAAAATAGAGTTTCAATTAAAACTCAAGAGATTACTCAGAAATATTACTCATTTCTTCATGGTAAGTTCCAACTGAAGGCCAACTTAACTTCCTATGACATAACTCGCCAAAAGGCCTATCGTGTCTTCCTTATATTTATGATCAAATGGCATATTAATTTAGTTTCACCTCTAATTTGTAGTTATGTGTTTGTAACTTGCATATCATATTGTTTCAGACTTTGTGTGTGGTCTGACCCAACCCACTTTGTCATAGAATTTAGGAATAATAGAAGTTTGCATTTAAAAACCCTTAATAGGATATTTTAAGATAAAATCTAAAGTATGCCCAAGTATTATGAAAAGTATTAATAAGAAAAATTATAGGGACTTTGCTAATACTTGTTAAAAAGCCACAACGGAACTGTGCAAAGTTTCACTGTCAGCTTGTATGCACGCACGTAACGCAGTAGTACTTCTAAGGAGACGACGGAGAGCAAGTGTATCTTGAATTTATTTAATTTTCGAGTTATACTTGGTGAAAGCTTTTATTCTTCGAACTTCTTGTTCATCAACTATTTTTGTATTTATTTAATATGAAAGAATATTATAAGGTTTATTAAGAATTTAGATGTGTTTGCATACTGTCAAAATATTTTTACGCTTAAAATTGTTTCCTGAATTATGTAGGTCTCTCATTTCGACAAATGAATATGTACATGTCATTTAATTCCAGTCCAAATCCAACTATCTCGTCGTAACTTATAACCTGTACGTATATTTAAACAGTTAAAGCCTAAAATGTTTTCAAAGGAAATTCAAACTTAGCAGACACATAATCTATATTTCCCTACTGCCAATAAAACATGACATGAAATTTTTTTCTGGCAATGAGTGAAATGCTGTATAAATAAATCTAAAATCCTTTCTTTAATTTTTATTGCAGCGGAAAGTAGATATTTATTCATAAAATGTAACAATAGCTCTCATTCTCACAATTACACATGTTACTTCCTCTAAAGTAGTTCTTCCCACGGGAATTGCGTACACGATACTTACCACAATTTGTTTAAAGAATAGACAAGGGGACAAGCCGTGCGTCTTTGTAATAAAAATTCATAATCTGTTTGGTACGCGTACCCAATCCACCATTGTAATGGCTGGTAAAAAAATGACAAGACAAGAGTCGAGTTCTTTGGCCTGAGAACAGAACTAGTATTACACTTTTCATTCATCTCACAAAAAATTTACAACCAGACGATGTGAATGCTGTACCGCAATCATTTCAACAATTCGTCGTATTATTTATCTCTTTAAATTTGCCTCCAATAATAAATAATAATATTAATCCCATAGAATAAGCGACACTAAATTCATTTTAATATAATGACCTACTCATAACCAGGCCTGGAAAATCTTTCAAGCAGGGTAAATTTCCCTGTAGCAGACTCAAAATTTCC
>JAANSQ010001113.1:0-16753 GCA_036850885.1 Lepidocyrtinus dapeste | reverse complement strand
TTTATTTCCTTCAAAGTAATTAAAAATAACTTTGGCAAATGTACTTCCATTCCGGTTATTTTGCAGCAGTAATTTTTTTAGTTTAGTGATAATTGCTGCTTTGTAATGTTTAGGATCATTGCATATTGCAACAGGATTAGTGCTCCAAGAGTTAAGTTGTTTTGTTTTCGTTTCAAATGTTTAAAACTGATTTTATTTCGCAGGAAAAATAATTTGGATTTTTAATGACTTCTTCAGTTTTCAAGCCCTTCTTTGCTTCTCCACGCTTATATAACATTCATAATAAACCCTTGTATTTTTTGCTATAGTTTTGAAAACTCGCATTTTTTTCTACAGAAGAGGCTATAAAATGACAGGAAAAGTAAAAACATGGCAATTAGGTGTACCATCATATTCAACACAGCTCCATAATATTTTTATGTGCCGGCCGAAATTAGGCTTTTGGGGATATTAAAGGTTTGCTTTACTATACTTTGATGTCTTCATTAGTATTATACAATGGAATACAGTGCCAGAAACTGCCTATACCACTGGCTTCACCACGGCTACCATTTTGCTCACCCTCACCTTGAATGGATGACGGACAAAAACCAAGATTCTTTAATCAAGAAAACAATACTTAAATCTGAAAAGTAGCTTCACCAAGATGAAAATTTACCCAGGATACGATTGCCTACGATTTGCATACTATTTAAAAGATACAGTAACCAAGATGGATCTTAACCAAGAATTCACTAACCAAATATAACCTTCAAGAAGCGATAATACAGTTCAGACCTTAATGGATGACGGACAAAAACCAAGATTCTTTAACCAAGAAAACAATACTTAAATCTGAAAAGTAGCATAACCAAGATGAAAATTTACCGAGAATACGATTGCCTACGATTTACATTGTATTTAAAAGATACAGTAACCAAGATGAGTCTTAACCAAGAATTCACTAACCAAATATAACCTTCAAGAAGCGATAATACAATTCAGACCTTCACTTCCCTAGATTACATTTGCCCAAGATCTCATAATTTTATTCTTGTGGTTGAGTTTTTCTCTAGGTTACTAGGCTTCTGAAACGTTGGGTAAAGACTCTTGGCTTTTGTCCCTTAATTCAACCTAATATTCCATGGAATATAGAAATGTTATGTGATGAGTTAGGGATGGCGATGGTAATAGCTTTATTCTTTCGACATGGCTAATAACAAGGAACATGTAATGCTCATTTAAAAAAGTTACAGCCAACTTCTCCACGACAGACTCTAACTACAGAGTAGAATAAATGTCTTGATTGGATTGCTTTGTATTGCATAAAAGCGACTTTATCCATTAAACTCACTTTTTCTGTATGCATGACATCCACATCACAAAAGAGGAAATAAAAAAGGATGTAAAATGAGCCAATAAAAAGCATAAATAATAAAATTTTGTATACACACCGTGGAATATTAAAAGGCTCGTGTTTGGAGTGCTTTCATCTCATCCTGTATCCCCACCAATATGCATGCAGATGGCTTACATAACGTTTGGCCAGGGAAATAATAATAATAGTAATATATTTTTAACGTGACCTAGTCACGAAACACATTTTCATTTCACGTAACAAATTACATGTGTGTGGAGGAAGGAGGTAAGAATGATATTAACCGACACCGCTACCACCATCGTACCACACCACCGCCACTACACCAACGCAAAACTTACGGCTTCAAACCTCAGTGGTCGATTATTCATGGAAAACCTAAAAGGTGGAAAATACGTAATGTAAGGAAGTATAAAAGGGGTTTATATTCGCTGATTGAAAAATTGCCCAAATCAAGTTATTTTCTAGCAAAAGAAGAGCGAGAAACTATAAAAAAGAATCCCTTTTGAGAAAATTGCGAGGTATTTTTTTTATTGCGCAATTTCAGACTTTTGACGAGCTCTAGGCCAAATCTGTGGCCAGAGAAGAGAGCAATGGCAAAGAACGATGAAACATACATGGAGGAAAAGATATAATCACTATACTACTGGAATTATTCTTATGGTCTCACTCCTTCCAAGCTCCGGACTGATGTAATTCATTATCCAAATTTAGATTTCCTTTTCGCAATAAAATACATCACGATTTTCCTGCATTAAATCAAAGTTATTGGCAGAGTATACGAATGGGGCTGCTCCAACTTTATTTTAACCAGCACTCATCCAATTTTATTTTATTGTTTCAACATGAAATCAAGAATTGCGTGTATTATGTAAATTCAAGGAAAGATTCACTTTACATGGAAGATTCTAGACTCAATTTAACTCTTTTTTTGGCAACAAGACCTAAAGACAAGAAAATAGAGTTGGAGTTTACATAAAAAGAAAGATATCTTCCTTGAGGGCTTGGGACTCTGGGAGCAATACAAGAAGCTCAAATACCCATATAATGCGAATGAATTAATATTATTGTCAAGTGAAATGGATTGGATTGAATGGGGTGAAAGTTTTAAAGAGGATAATGTATTATCCCATCACATACCCATAGAAAATGCCTATATGGTTGTGTACCAACCCAAAAAGGAATATCTCACAATCCCAATTCTTTTTAACCAAAGAAATGGTAAGCAAAAGCAATGAAATGTACTGAATGTAAATGTATGGAAGCAATAAAAATCGGTTCGGTTAACCTATTCAATTGAAACAAGTCTTTTGGCAAGGAGATATTTACCATAGTTTCTAGCTGGGCTCTTGTATAATTCATGACTACATTTGAGTTTTTTTTTGCTACGCTTCCCATTTCAATCTACGAATCTACCTCTTTAACCATTCTGAATGGGATGGGTTGCACAGATTTTGTTGGAGGAAAAGGTAAAAATTATAGATCCTTTATGCATTCATACTAGCTCCATTCAATTCGAGTCTTGTCAATTGTCAACAAATTTTACTGCCTGCCAAACTCCAAGCGAGCCAAGGGCTGTAGAGGATTCTTGAATTGTACAATTCATCCAATATCGAGTGCGATTGTGAAGCCAAAGTGCAAAGCCAAAGCTTTTCAAAGCTCCCGCAGTCTTTGGCCATGTATGCGGTACCACTCGTGGCATTTCCCTTTTGCACTGTATGGAAATGATATTGAATGAAGACTTTTTATACAAGAGATTGCCTTAAGAAAAAAAAAACCCTTTTTCTTTACCTTTTGCCTTGACATGGAAAACGTATTATTATCATTTTATCCAGAACAATGAATCTTAGTTCAGTAGTAGAGCCTTATGTCCTGCTGGTATTTTTCTATATCTGTCAGTCCCATCATTATCATTTGCATTGCGTAATATAATAATCCCAGGAAGCTCCTTACGTAACCTTTTATAATTTACACACATTTTCTCAATCCTAGCTAAACCCCAGCTCATTTTCACTTTTTTCTGGTTTCGTGTGTTCCCACATGTTAATCCTTTCGTTTTTCAATGAAACCTTGGTGCTATACTAGTATCATCAATTAAGATGGACGCAGTGGTGAAGCCTGATCAGTGTATTCATTCTCCAGGAGTTTCCCCTTTAAAAAATGAACGGCTAACCGGGCAAGACAACCATGGCCGGCAAGGAAACGCCGAGGAATAAACGAACAAACGAAGCCGCTATATATGCATACTGTGGTATGATAATGGTAATGGTGACATGGGAGAAGTTGAAGGAAAAAAGCTCCCGTTTTAGGGTATTCCCCAATTTTATATGAAATAAGCCGACAGAGGCAGAGACACGCTTTGAAGAAATATTCGGATAAGATGGAAAGTTTAGATAGATAGAAGCTTGAACTTTCCTCAGTGAAACATACAAACATACATGAACTGATAAACATGGTCATGTCATGACACTCGACCCCATCCATCCATCCATGGAAAAAGGTTGAGAATGTTAAGTAAACTAAACTAAAAAAACCTTTTAACAAAGCAAAGTAGCAAGAGGGTGAATGATTGAGCAGAAGCACACGCTCCGTTCACTCGAACTGCACTGATATAGTATGGCACACATGCAATATGAAATCCTCAGTGGGAAGCCTTTTTCAAAGAGAAAATAAAAGGAAAAACGTCACATGACTATGACCAAGAGAAAATGATAAAAAGGGATAATATTTTCAGTTTACTTATGGAAAATGCATTATTTGGCTAGTGTGTTTGGTCGGATCAGATCAGATGAGAATGAATCGTCTCACTATATGTCTAGGGGAAATTCGGAGGAAGCCTCAACAACTCCGCATAGTGCACACAAGTAACAAAAAACCTGCGTTTTGGAATCATCATTTTTTTGTGTTCAATATGTGAATGGAAATGAAAGCTCGTTTGCTCTTGGGGTTCACCCGAAAAAACTAGAGAGAAAGAAGCAACCCCGTTTTCACATGAAATACAGAGGGTAGTTTCGTTAGGGTTGGAGATAAGGGATGATGATGAGATGACTGTGTGTTTTTCGGATTTTTTTCCTAACTCAAAGACCCAACAATATTTCCGTAGTGCAGTTCACTGGAGAAACTGAAAAGGATTCATCGTAGAGCTATATGGATTCATTTCATATTTTCTGCGTTGGGGTTCCCATATCAGAGTTATATTGCTTATGTTGTTCCAGTAGCATCATCCGAATCCCGAATTGCAATAGGAATCGCATGTTAACCAACCATTCAATTCACTCATTTCATACATGTACTTTTTTGAGAAAAATTAAATGTGAGAAGCAGGATGCTTATTTAGGATGCCGGGTTTTCATGTGGTACGGCTAGTGGTAGCTTGGCTGGAGGATAAGGCTGAAAATTGGAATGGTTGTGTACACGTCCTCCCTGTAAAATGTATGGTATGCTTATGTGTGTGTATGTGTGTGTGATGTGGTCGCATAGATGGAATATAGAACCGTAATCATGGTTTTTTGTGTGTTTTACAGGCTTTCTCCTAACCAAATTCTTTTAGGGGATGATGATAATGATCACAATTCACGATCAAAGGGAAAAAAGAATTTTTTCTGTAAACGAAGCTAAAATAGAATTTCAAGGGGAAAGTATATGGTAGTTTGTAACTGTACAGGGATGGAAAATATATATTATTTGTGTTTAAATGTAAAAAGTGGCAATATCGATCTTTACCCTAGGTTGGGATCGGGGTAGGGTGGTTGGGAAAAAGTGTCACAGGAGAAAAGAAATTGTGCTTATTTTTTTTTACTTTTTCTCGTGCAAAAGGAAATCACGGATGAAAGCATTTAGAATGAAAGAATGTGACAAGACCAAAACCCAAAAGAGATTTTTACAGAAACTAGAGAAATAGATTGGCGTCATATCGTGGAAAAGGGAAAAATGGGTGAAACGAACTAAACAAAGAGGGAAAAAGCTTCCTGTTTTCTTTTTTGTTTGATGTTGTTAGTCATCGCATCCCATCTCAGTCTTAAAAAGCGTTCTGGGTCAAATACGGAAACTGTAGGGAGTATTTTAGAGGGGATGATGCTAGGGTGTTTCTTTACTAAAAAAAGTATTTAAAGGCGAAGGAATCCAAACGAGACGAATCTTTGATGGACATGGAGAGTAATAAAGACTACATCTACGTGATTTATAAATCATCTTGGAATCTGAAAAGATTCTCATTAAAATATTGTTTCAAAATTATGGGAATCTTAATCTCATTAATTTTTCATTTCCTTTTACCCCATCATCCCTACTAGTCTGAATGTTACGGTATGGCCAGAGAAAAACAGGAAACTTGGTTAAAGTCAAGGTTAAGTTTGGAGATGGAAAGATAAAGCAAACATCTCCATCTGAAGCTTCCTTCAGTTTACGTAATCAACATTGATTTAGATTAATTGACTCCCGTTGTTCTATATGATGCATAGTTCACGCTCTTCTTACTGATACTCTATTACACTTACAATCTGAGAGTATTCCCTAGCTACCCTGCTAGGCTTCATCATCATTTTCACAGTTGCGTAGAGTAAAAGTGTCACAATCGTAATCAAAATGTTCATCAAGCCCAGCCCCAACTTTAGGTCTCATCATTAATACGACTAACACCATTCATTCATTCATCTATGCTGATAAATTACAAAATATTTTTCATCTTTCCAACTCCAACTAAAATCGTCTGTATATGACCCTCACCACGCCATTACACTTGGCCACACAACAATACTTAAAAGAAAAAAACCTACACAAATTTTCCATCATGCTATCATATTATGTCATGAAAGATCGATTTCATCACGCTAATCACTCCATACTCCATACACCCAGCTCACATCTCAATACAAGCCTGATCATATTAGCCGAATCGGATCCAAACCCAATATAACTTTTTATGTTTTTGTCCATCTGTCCATATGTCCATTTCTCTTCCTCTTCACTACACTCTGCATATGTATCGTGAATTTAGATTCTAATAATATTTAGCAATTACTCATCATTTCACTTCACACATGTACAGTGTCAAAGTGCCGTGATGTACGATCATGACCATGACGTGCTCATGATCACCCCGAGAAATTGATCAACACATTACATTTGCCATAACGTGGCCTTACATCGTCCTTATTACACATCTGTGTCCATATCCATATCGAATGAAAAATTTTAATATTCCTTTCTCATTGTTTACTTAAAGCTCCCCTACACTTTATCCGAATCTAAAAAGGAAAAATAATTGTATGCAATTTCTAATGGATTTCATTTCCATCATTGTTCCACGCTTATCTACAGGACTATTCTCAAACTCTCCCTTCATTTTACATTTCACTTGGTTTAAGTCTCTACTCATCATCACTACGTAATACAATCCCCGATAATATATATTATCAACATTACACAACAAAAGAATGATTTCCAGAGTGTATCCAGCTTTTTACAGTAGCAAATGCAACAATGCTTTCGTATAGTTGAGTCATTTGAGGGTTGAATTTAAACTCTCTGGACTTTTTCCCCTAGTCTGGATCATTGGATCATATAGCACAAGCACATTTAATAATCTCGTGTAAGTAAAAACGCAGTTTGCTTGCGTTGTGTACTGTGGGTACCCTGAAACCTCACCGCTAGCACACCACAGAACGCAGAAAGGAATAAAACTTGCTCACGTTCGAGTCTTGCCCCATATACCATTATGAACAACTGCTGCAGATACCAAAGGACGTTTTCTAGGTTTGAACCTTAACCAAAGCGAAAAAAATTTTATGGTATTGTTCAAATAGGTATAGGAATATCTACGACCCTTCTTGTTCTTGTTCTACCCTAAACTCTCTAACCGATGGGAATGGTAATGCACAGTGTGGAATTGAATGAACCCTCTTTTAAATGAGCTTATAAGCTTATGGATCATAAAAATTATTTCTTCTTGGGGTATTTTTTCCTACGTACTCTAGCTTTTTACAAGCCAGTTGGTGACAAACTCACGGAGAGAAAAGAGTATCCCTAGAAAAAAGCTCTGGCTTGAATGAGGAACCAAAACGAGTTTCAACAAAGTTTGAGCTCACGCGAGAGAATCTCTATTTTTCTCTGGGAGATTGAGTTAGACGAAGGAATAACAAAAAATTTGAGCTTCCCCTTCCAAAAAAAATATTGTGCGTTTAGTTCGAAGAGGAGTGCTGATCAGAGAGGAACGATTTTTTCCCTGGTTCGGAAATCAAGTTGAAGCAAAGGAGCTTCGTGTATACTGATAGTGTGACTCATTCTCTGTGTGTCAAGTTTATCTGTGAGTTTGTTTAACGTCTTGTAAAAAAGGCCGATTTGAAGTGTGGAAGAAAAAGAAACGTTGAAGGAGTAAAGTGATTAGCTGGAGTGAATTTCCTGTTCCAAAAAGTGCCTTGAAAACTGGAATCTAAAATAAGTGAACATGTTTCATTGTAAAGGATGTCTTTGATGAAGTTATAATATTTAGTAAAGTTTTGAATCTGTTTAGAAGCAACCGTTAGTGATTTTTTTTTGGATTGAAAGCCTAGTTGGATTTTTGTTTAGTTAAAATGGGTACTGAACTCATGGAAAATGGAGGTGGTTTGTTATCTCCTCATCATCATCATCACCCACATCATCACCATCTTGCCTCACATTTTAATCATATGCATGGACCCCCACATGGTCCACCGCAGCCACCTCAAATGCAAGGTGGTGGACCTCCTCCTCCCGCTGGAGGATTTTTTGCACCTGATTATGCAGACTTCCAAGGCGGGGGAGAGTTGATACAGACTGGCAGTCCTAATTTACTTTGCAGTGCTTTACCTAATCATTGGCGGTCCAATAAGTCACTTCCTGTAGCCTTTAAGGTGAACTAGGAATTTTAAAAATAAACTAGATTTTATTTTAGAGAGTGCATCAAAGTGTATTTTGAAATATTTAATTTCTCTTTAATTCTATTATAGGTAGTAGCATTAGACGAAATTGAAGACGGCACTCTAGTCACCGTCAAAGCCGGTAATGATGAGAACTACTGTGGCGAGCTTAGGAATTGTACTGCAATCATGAAAAATCAAATGGCCAAGTTTAACGATCTACGGTTTGTTGGTAGATCAGGAAGAGGTAGATTCATTTAACAAATTAAATTGCTCTTTCATGAGGTGGGGCTCTATTTCAGTGTAAGCTAAAAAAAAACATTACTTGATTTCCAGGCAAAAGTTTTACGCTCACCATAATCATACAAAGTCGACCTTTGCTCGTGACCACATACACCAAAGCAATCAAAGTGACTGTTGATGGACCCCGTGAACCTAGGACCAAGTTCGCCGCTAACCGTAAGCAAACATTTCTTAAAAAATTGAAAAAATAGATAATCACACAGAGCATTTATCAACAGTTCATCTATGCAAGTACCATTAGAAAATAGAAAGTTCATGAAAAATTTTTTTTAAACGACATTCTTCATGTAAACAAGTATCATCATTGTAAAATATTTTAAATACTCTGAGCATCTTTACAAGTCCCCAAAGGCCATTTAAATACATTTACTATCTAAATTAGTGTAGGTAATAGCTTCAAAAAGGAGTCATCGACATTCTTCATGTAAACAAGTATCATCATTGTAAAATATTTTAAATATTCTGAGCATCTTTACAAGTCCCCAAAGGCCATTTAAATACATTTACTAGCTAAATTACTGTAGGTAATCTCTTCAAAAAGGAGTCAAATCAAGTCATCCTATTTTCACTACAGATATCATGTCTTAACATAATTACTACTATCTCCTGTAAAAGGAGGAGATTATCATGACATCCACTCCTACAAGTCCTACACTTAAAGGCTTTACAAGCTTACCGTTTTTATTTACCCCTGTAGAATTATAAAATTGCTTGTCTTACAAGAAAATCCCTAATCCGAAACACAAACACAATCAAAATTGAGCCAAGCTAAGAAGACTTTTTGGTGCTCTAGAATCCTTTTCGTTTCATGCTTGGCTTGCGCATTCATTGAAAAACTCTCAAAGTCTCGAAGGAAAACGTGTGCTCTCTGTCTTGTCAAGTTACATCCCTCTAGCTTCTTTCTCTCTTTACCCTTTTTTCTTTCGTTTAGAGCTCGAGCTAGAAGATATTAAGATTAAGATATTGCACCTGGATTTTACAGTTACTTATTTACGACATGTGAAGCATATAGCACCACAAGAGTATAATAAAGAAAGGGTTGAACAATTTGAACACATGTAAAACTCTCCAATTGTAAATTGCTTCATCTCTCTTAACTACTAGTCTTTACATCAATTTAATCGCCTTAATACCTATTCATCCTTAGTTTTATTTGCTCCTTTATCGGATTTTATGGCCTAGCCTGAGGTAAACGTTTAAATTCTTTCTAAAATCTTTATTCTGAAGCCATATTGTAAGGGACGTTTAAAATTTTCTGCGCTTATAGTTTTTTTTATTGTACGCTGGGAAAATAAAAATTGGGGAAAATTATGCGGCTTTCATTTTACGAGCGGGAGCGCAGTAAAATGCGTAGAGCAGGTAGCTTTTGAAGATAAAAAATGTTGAAAATATTTAGAGAGTTGAATGAGCATAGCGTGCATACTCAAGTAGTTTTATGAGGATAATTTTAACTGATTTTTAAATACGTAGTAAAACTCGAGAAAATCGTTTTACTTAAAGTTCAGTTTACTTTAGACATTAATGGGGAAAATAGTTACTGTATTGTGTATATACATCAAGAGAAATTTTTTTCTGGGGTAATTTATGGCCTTTACTGCGTTCAGTTTAAATGATGCACATTCCTTGAAAAAAAATTCTAGATGGTTATTCAACTAGTGCCGTTTTTAATATGTTTTGCCTTTTGTCCGACGTGAAAAGTTTCGTTTTGCTTGGTTGACTTGGTGGTGGCGATAAGACCAAATTCTTAATAAAATGTAGTGGGAAGGGCTTCTTCCCTTCATGGATTTTCGTAAGCTGACTTATGCCTCATAAAATATATTTTTGAAATATGAAAAAATGAATTTGTCTTTAGACTTTAGACTTTTAAACTTTGTCAGACTCACTGCCCATATATCTTTGTAGGTTTTGACGAGGTCAAAGCCACTTTATTTTCTTCATCCTGTTGTAAATTAACTCATCTCATTTCTTCTTGTTCACGCTTCTCCCAAAAAAATTATAATTTGAAATGGTGAAGAATCCCATTAAAACTGAAGCCATTAGGATTAACGACGCTGTAAAAAAAAGATAATTTGTTCGTGAGTGAGTCTTCCTCTTATGACAGGGTTGAATTGAGTAAAAGTATCGGTATCGTATTTTCCGTTTTAGTTGAAATGGGTGAACACACGCGAAACTCGATACGCGTTTTTGCTCGTTGGCTTGCCACTTGCCACTCATTTGTCATGGGTTTTGGGGCCATGCATGCAAAATGCTATGTTTTTTGTAGGTTTTTACACTCCAAAAGGGGAAAATTATTGCGAGTTTAATTCAGGTTTTATCTTTGTGCCGAAGCTTGACAACCGTTTTATGTCGATAATTATACCGGAACTGTAATTATTCTCTACTGAGCTGAACTTATAATCAGTCACCTTTGGTTTGGATGATGCTTTTGGCGCAAAACAGAACCGGCTCATGAATCATGATCTATGATCTACCTTTGAATTGAATAATTGACCTTTGCCTGGGATACAGAGGAGATAGCTAATTAGTAATTATGGGACGGCGGATATGACCGTTAATTAACCTGAAAAGCTATCTATATGGGAATAATTCCTTTGGAAAGCTTCCTTTATTCAAGCATATTCTGTTCAATTCAGAAGTTGCTATAGATTCAAGCAACGTTTTTGCATTTAATATGCTTGAAAGTCAACGGAAATTAAGTATGTGCCTATAATTTTACCATCGTAATTAGTATGACCAACTCATTTCCCATAAAGGCACAGTGGAAAAAAGATCACGCCTTTTTAGCCTCTAAATTGTACTCAAACTGAAACATAAAAATCCTCTCATTTTTTAGAGTTAGTTACGACTTTGCCTCCACAAATAAAACCATTTCCACTTTTTCGCCTACAAAACTAGCAACTGCAAACTCTCGCAATAACAATAACATAAAATTGTACAAAATACTTGAAACTTTTTACTTTTTTGTATAAAAACAAAACAATTCCATGTTCCTCGTTTGATGAGTCAGACCCAACCAGAGCAATCCAGACTCCAGACAGGACGAAACTAACCAAAGTGCCTTGCAAACTTCATATTGAGCACTCATCTTTTATATATTTTGAATGGCGAGATTTTGGTGATTTCCGGCCATGAAAAATTATTATTATTAGTTGGAGCTCGTAGCTATCGCGCGGCGGGTAATGTAAAACACTATTTGGTTTTTTCCAGGGTGTGGTGTTTTCTCTGGTCACTCATGTGGCCAATCTTGTAGCTTTAAGTTAGCCATCACATCACCAAGCTAAACCGTTGAATTGAACTAGTTCCAAGAATTTTTCCAAAAGGAGGGAAAAAATCAACTTGCCGATTTATTACGCTTCCCATTCATTTCATGCTTTCATATGCAGTTCTGCCCTTTAATAAAACTTGGATAATTTTCTATCACAGTCTGAATGTAAAGACATAAAAGGAAATGCAGAATATTCTATTCAAGCTGCCTAGAAAATGGACCACAATAACATCTCGCTTGACATGATCATCAGCATGATGATGCCATGATGGCGAATTTTTTCTCTCCCCTACTGGATATTACATGGCTCTCTGGTTCTTTTTTAACGGATTTTTTCCGTTAGCATTTTCTGGTTTGGAGAAACCCAAAAAATCACCGCAATTTTGGGGTTTTGTGTACTCATAAAAATGAAAAGATGTGAAAGCGTAACGATCTCTTTTCAGTGTCTCGGTGCTCAGTCCATTTTTAGTAGTCGTCTTACTTACTTTTATGCAGAAAAAAACCAAACTAAGCTACATTAATGGGGATATGTTCCACGAGATTTTTTTTAGTACAAGTAATTTCCGACAAAGCGACAATAGTCCCTATGCGACATTATATAGCTTTCCTCTTTTTTCAGTACTCTTATGTCCTGTCATGTGATGTGGTTTGCTTTAACTTCAGTTGATAATCGTGGTCTGGGGCTAGCCTAACTCTAGAAATGATATAAAAGGTAGCAAAAAAAAATATTCTCTATGGCTTAGTCTGATTGTCTCCCATTTCCTTACCATCTTCCTGGAATGGGGTAGTATGGCGAAGAAACCACGAATGAATTCATTTTTTATCTATGCTTTATTCGCGGCGATGATTATTTCACATAAAATGCGGTGAAATGGACATTATAACTCTTCATACAGTTCCATTTTATTTATGGATACAATTCCCGGAGAAAACAAAAAATATTCTTACTATTATACACACTCTTTAGATCAGGTCGAGAATGTTCCAAGTTAAACTTTATATCCTCCAGTGGAGTATGTAATGCAATGCACATAGGGGAAAAAAATTATAGTCTGTGGAAGCTCCAACCAAACTTATTTTTTATTTCTTCTCAATTGAACACACGAGCTTTTCTTGTTTGTCTCTGGCTTGTGGACTCATTACAGGATTTTGGCCAAAAAGATGCAATCTTTTGGAATCTTTTAAGCTTCTTCTTTTACAAAATACATAGCATGTAATCATGATGTTGATGATATCATCTGGGGTCGTTAGCTAAAAAAAGAGCATTCCAGGAGAAGAAGCTTTTTCCATCCTGAAAGGCGATGATGACTTTGATTGTGATCTCACAAATGCAGTGAGGAATCCATGCAGATAATCTTGCAGCATTTTTCAGTCTCAAATGAACTTTCTTCTTCTCTGATGAAAAAAGCAAATCTCTATTTAGGATAGAAATTCTACAAAAATATTTTCTGGCTAAAATTCTCTATACATTACACCACCATTTACCACCGTTGCGCCACCAAGTCCCAACTAAACTAAACCAAACCAAGCCAAAAAGCCACCACACGCGGCATCACAAGTATGCACACATCTGCATCTATCCATCAGTCTCTAAAAACATCAACAGCTTCACACACACTCCTCCACGAGGAAACTTCGGAGCTTATCTTCCCACTCCATTTTCTTCTCTACATTTTAAGGGGAGAAGAATCAAGACGACATTTTTCTACATGAGTGGAGCTCATTTCCTCAGGAAAAAAAAATTCTCCGACAAAATACCTTCTTTATTTCCAACTTCTACTGATAGGCTTGGTTTAGCTTGAGTTGGCTGGATTTCCGTTTTTTTTTTATCTTGAGCAACAGCAACACGCTCTACAATTTACAATCTAGTTGGGTGATCTCAATCTAAGATCTGTTCTTGGAACATTTGCTAATAATAATGGAAACTAAGATCTGGCCTGGCTTGGCTTGGGCTAAGGCTTTGGCTTGTTTCCTACCGTTTAGGAAATCAGTGAGCCATATAATTCGTAAAAAAAGACCGACCAGGTTGAAACCATATGAATCTCTCTTGTTTTCTACTAAACCATATTATTTTCTGCTAGAGTAAATAAAAGAAAACAAAAAGCATCATTAAAACGCTTCTGTACAAATACACAAAAGGAAAGTTAAAAGAGTCTAATGTTCGACTTATCATTATCATCGTATCCATTGTGTCAAACCAAATAAACCAGTCACACATTAAACCTTATTTTTCGCGATATGATCAAGATCAAGCCATTGCCGACTCTACAAATAAACAGAGAGAGATGTACAGAGATAAGGTGTACAAACGGTGTAAAAAAGGAGCTTTTGCGAACAAAGAACACCAATAACGTGATCAGAAAACAAACAAAGGAAATTTCTCTAGATTTTACCAAGACGAGTGGGATAGTATACATATTGTTCAGTAGTGTTCCAACTTCCAACAGCACAAATAAACTTAAGTTTAGAAAAAAAATTAAGCCTGTTTATACCAGAGTTTTATGATGTATCCAGCTGTTTCAAGAGAATGATTTGAGTAAAAGTGATCTAGTCTACTTATGATCTCACGATGTTGGAGTTATTATGAGCTTAGATGTTTGAACCCCAGTCAATCCAAAAGTATTTTCTTGGGCTGTTGAAAAACTCAGGATGGATGTAATATGCGAGAGGGTTATGCAGTTTTGAGAATTTAGTGAAGACCGAACATGTATAAGTATTTTTACGAGCCCATTTCGGTATTTCCCTCACGGTTTAATTACCTAAGTTTAGGAGCCAAAAATGGGGACGGAGGAGGAAAAATAGAAACTTTTTTTTCCAAAAATGATTCTTGTTTTTGTTCTGTTTATAGAAGGATGATGAGGATGGTTGCTGAACTCATGCCTTTTGAATGTTAAAGTTTAGAGGTTTTTAGGGAGAATTAAGGTTGCGTAGGATTTTCTCGTGAGTTTTTACCGTAAATTTGGGTAATAATAATATGGAGGTTACTTGGAGGAAACACTTTTTGGAAACTTTCCAAAGAGTAATATGAAAAGAAGTCGTTTGAAAGGTTGAAAGGGGATTTATTTGGCTAGAATTGCTTATTAATGAATTGATGAATATTTTGGGGTAACTTGTGACAAATGCAAATGACTCAAATGAATTGAATTGATGATGTGCTCTGTTATGAAAATGGATAAATTTTGAACTCTTTTAATTTCATTAAACACTTTTTACTTTCCAACAGTGTTTCATTTTCCAGGACATGGAGGACTTTTTGGACCATTATTGCATCAAGGCTGGTTTGACCCTGCAGCAGCGTACATGGCTTATAACTGGGAGGTTTTGAGGAGGCAAGAAGTTGCAGTGGTAGCTGCAGCTGCAGCGGCGGCACAACAACCTCCCACACCTTTCGGGAAGTTACATTCGACTCCACAGGCACTAAGTTCTGCGGGCTCACCGACATCTTCCATTGCATCCGGTACTGGACCAAGAATACTTTCGCCAGGAGATTCATCCTCTACGGAGATCATTCCTAGGGGACTCATACCTCCTCCAGGAAATGCCTTGGAGTTCTCTCCATTTCTTCGTGGACCACCAGGACCACATGCGCTACCTCTACCGCCTCCACCATCTGGTGGACCGCCAATGAATCACATGCTAGCTGGTCCTCCTGGAGCACATCCACATCTTCAGATTTCCATCCCACCGGTACCACCTCAGTTACTAACTCCTCCAACACCGCCTACACATCCTGCCTTGCTATCTGCCGCCCACTTATCTGTGAATAATAATCATATAAATAATCATAATCACAACTCGAGTGAAATTCAAAACGGATCCTCAAGAAGTAGTTCCGGAAGTAGCAGTAGCACCGCAACAAGTTCCTCTCTAGACAATAGTAGCCATAGCAATAACAATGAAGACAGTCCCGTGAGCAGTAAGAAATCGCCAATTATTAAAATCGAACCTGTTCTTTCCTCCACACCTCCACCTTCCAGGCCGCCTTCACATCAACAACTTAAGTCAGCCTTTCAACAAGTCAAGCCTAAGGATATTCACTCTGGCGGTGTAGGACCTGTAGGAGCTACTTCCAGTAAATCCAGTAATGTTACATCCAGTGCACCTTCCAAAGGCGTTTGGCGTCCGTATTAATTTTAGTACGATTAGTTTTAATAATATAAATGAAATGGTCTTAAATCCATTCGTTTTGACAATAAAAAATGTTTTTGTTTAGTTTTTTTGTATATTTTACTGTGTAAATAGATTCATCATCTAAATAAATCTTTAAAATAGTTTTAATTTCGCAATGCTATCTGCATCTAATCTCGAAAATTACTTAAACTGCTCCAGTATACGGAGGTAACAAACAAAACGAAATTGTACTTGATTTAATGTATACTTTTAAAAACATTAAGCGCATATAAGTCAAATTTATTTAATTGTATAGAACTAGGTACTGTAATTACTGAAAACGGTGTGTATACTTCATAGAATAAGAACACTTTACATGTTTTGTGAAAATTTGTACTATAATCCATTGTTACGTTTATTAATAAGTAACGAGAAATAAAAAAATATATATACGTTTCGACTCTTTGCAAAGGAAACAATTCGGTGAATAAATTAAGAAATTAATATGATTGAATTAGCGTGCATTAATAATTTACTCAAGTTCATTGTCAATTTGGTTTTCCAATTTATTGATTTAAAATATAATTTCGACATTTTTGACATTAATTTTCCCTGCCTTTTAAAATTCAACCGAGTAGTAGTCCATCTCTCCCTTCAACAAAAGTGGAAACGGGCGACTTATCGTCGTTATACTCATAATCGTCACCGAAGGAAACTACTGACGGGGCGTTTTGAAACAAGGTCGTTCTGGTTCTGTTATTTTGGGTTCTTCCAATGCACTGACATGTGCCGTTACTTGTGAGGCACCCATATGGTTGCGAAACTTGTCTAAATTTACAG
>JAANSQ010001112.1:0-16756 GCA_036850885.1 Lepidocyrtinus dapeste | reverse complement strand
CTCAGTTAAACGAAATAAAACAAGCAACGAAATTGGACAACTCACTGATGCCATTTTTATTTTTATTATTTTTCCACCTAAACCCAACTATATTGATTTGCATGTTTACTTTCGTATGCAGTCATGCACTCATTATTAGTTTCATCTTCATCTCGATAGAATGAAGGTGTGCGCCATACAGATATAGAAAAAAGCTAGAGGGAAATTGGTTGTTAAACATGAATGAAATCCGAGAAGAGAAAAAAAGCTAAACCTACAAGATTACAACATATTTTTTTCATGTCTGACCTGATCATTCATGATTTTATTAGACTATTTCACTCTCTTCCCGTTCGTTTTCTTTGCATTTTTTGTTTAAGACAGGGAGGCAGAGCAGGGCAATAAAAAACGCAATTGTAGATTGTAGTTTAGCATGATTTTTTTTCTTGGAATTTAATTCAGCTCGAGAGGTGAAGTAAGAAAAATGCACAAAGTTTTACAACTTTTTTTTGTTGTAAGCATAGTCCTCGCTTATCTGTAAAATGCATGCTACCCTTTCACATCTTATACAGATTTCCCCCATTATTTCGGAATTGATTCAATCAAGTAGGAAAACCTGGCATTTTTTCACCGGGAAAATATTTTAATTAGAAAAAATCACGTCAACCGATTACATTGATTATGCTGGCGATGATGATTATCATCATATCAAGCAGACCTCGATATGATCTAGAGTTGAGCTTTGGTTAATTAAGGAAAAACCTTGATCTTGATAGGAATTGTTTAGCTAAACAAAACAGTGTGATCAGAGGTACAATAGTGGATGGAGTATGCGGACTTAATATTACCCCTATTCTTAGAGTGGTGCACAGATACAAGAAGAGATTGCAAAAGTTTTGCTAAGCTCGAAATCAATTCGATATAAACAAGCAGATGTGTACTGGTTCGTATTTACAGTAAATATATCTTTTTTTTTCTAGTAATCTTATAGTCTCGTACCAACAAAAATGTTGCTTTCATTACATAAGTTTTCGATGTAAATCCACGATTCTCAGTCGGTGCAACTCCAATGCATAACTTTTGTTTTCTTGTCTAGCCATCTTTTACCCTACTGCATTTTATGAATGAAGTAAAACTTTTTACTCTCAGGTAATCGAAAAAATTGCTTTCTTTTCATAAAATGCATAGCTTTGGACTGAGTATCTGGCGAAGATCTAGAGGGTTTTTGCAACCAATTTATGCTGGGTGTTTAAACACAGAGCAATGGACTATGTAAAAACAAATTAGTGCCTCTGACCGTGACCACCCATAATTTCTTGTCTTTTGCTAAGCCAGTGTGAAATGAATTACTAATATGATTCATTTGGGAATTTCTTGGTTGGCTCTTCTCATGGCAGTATTAATTTGGTTAATTCACAAGTCTTACGAAACGGTTTACTTCTGATGTATTAACAAACACAATAAAACATGCTTTTGGTCAGTTTGATCTGGACAATTAGCAAAAAAAAAAAAACTTTACAAAAGCAATTAACATTCTTTCAAAAGCATATTTTGATATTTTCTACCAAACTCCCACATGTATCGCAAAATTAAGCAAACATCAAAACAAAAAATCAAAAGCAGAACACTTTGTTTCTACAGATCTCCGGATAATTGAAAAAATGTCAAAACTTAAGTCTACTGAGATGAAGTGTATTTCTCGTCGTAACTTTGTCATAATTTTTCAATTCATTACACGCATCGTAATTAAGAAGAAGTTTTTAGTTTTTGCAGGTAAAAAAGATGCCTACTAACGCGCTCTATTCTACAGCCGAAGCTAAAAAAACCAGGGAAGGGAAGGATAGTAAGAAAACACTTAGAATTTCAAGCGTCACCCTCGGGAAAGCTGTAGGTAAGAAAATTCATTAGGTTTTGTTTTGATAAAAGCTGGAATATCAAAATTAGAACACCTAATAATGCGTTTTAAAACAAACCATACGTATTTTAGTCCCTAAACTCAACAAGATGTCCAAATCGTAGCTAACGCCTGTGAAGTGGAAGGATGACGCAAGTTGTCTTAAATATATTTTAGAGATGCATGAGTGACATAAAATTAAACGGTGGAACTGTGCAAGAAAACGGAAACGTCTTAGACAAGGGACACAATGTATTATTTTGGTGGAAGAACCAGAACCAAAACCAGCTAAGCTGAGCTAAGCAGCAGTTTGTTTTTCTTGACAGCGAGAAACCAGCACGAAGGACAAAACTGCAGAAGTATAGCTCCATAGGGAAAATACGAGTAAAAAGAGAAGACACCGAGAAAGACAAGACGGGCAACTGTAGCTTTACAGCTTGCAAACTGGCAAAAAAAAGATGCTAATTAGTAGTTGTTCATGTTATACGAGACCTTTCTTGACTTCAAGATGAATAGGTAGTGTAAACAAGATATGATCTCATTTCAATATTAAGCGTCTGGCACAACAACGTTTTTATGTATCTGTTCATTCGCGAAAAAAAACTCGGAAGCATGTTTATTTACAGAGAAAAAAACTTTTGCGAAAAATCAAGCGCTCGTACACTTGTTGACAGTAATAGTTAGCGGGTAATCAACTGGGTAATGAAAATGAGTGAGAGCGAGCGTAGTAGAAAACTAGTTAGGCATGAGTTCAACGAGGCGTAGTATGACATCTCATAATAGTCAAAATCAGTCAAGTTTGTAACGTTGGTATGATGCTTTGACTATTATGTACATTCTTTAACGTACTTGAATAAATAAGCATGTG
Organism: Lepidocyrtinus dapeste; assembly: GCA_036850885.1. Taxonomy (NCBI): domain Eukaryota; kingdom Metazoa; phylum Arthropoda; class Collembola; order Entomobryomorpha; family Entomobryidae; genus Lepidocyrtinus; species Lepidocyrtinus dapeste. Next base: position 14,015 of record JAANSQ010001112.1, on the reverse strand, counting down.
AAAAAGAGATTCACTATCATTATTATAATTTTGAACAATGCATGTTACATTGGTATTCAGGTGTAGGATTTCATGCAATTATCGAGACATTATCGGAGTCAATAATTAGGCATTGTTTGCAAATGTTTTGTTCTCATATTTTCTTACCTTTAAGTTCAATTACCGGTTTTCCCCAGCAGAGATATTATTGGAGTAGGCTTGATTTCAACTTTCTCAGCGAAACTTGGAATTTTCAAAAGTTTTTTAAGATGACATTAAATGTGTTGAGCGAGGTTTTACGAACTTTTTTTTACAACTTATACAAAAACTGTTTGACTTTATTGAAGTGAAAGAGAGTTGCGTGCGGGTTAACTTGAAAAAAGGAGGCGGATTAAATTGTAGACAGTCGTATTAATTCCGGTTCCGTGTTTCTATTTATACGGAAAATTTAGATCTCGTAGAATTTCATAAGATTCACTACTTCCTTGAGTTAACTTTACAAAAATTGTTGTAATTAATTTACTCTAGGAAAATTCTTAAACTACTCAAAGTCAGGTTGGAAGCGAATAAGTCTTGATTACTTCACAAAACTTGGAGTGAAATTGGATAAGTAGACATTTACTGTCAGAGTGTCTAGCTTGGGGGAATTCAAAACACTTATTAATATGCTAGAAAATTTCTGCCTAAGGTATGGAAATAAGAGTGACTCAACTCTAAGTCGGATGGTCAGTACTTAAACAAGAAACGGATTAAAATTAACTACGGTTTTCTCCTCGAGTTCATAGAGAAATTGGAGTAGCTTACTTTGTGGATTATGGGTAACAACGCGCGACAGGTGTGGGCCTGATCCATTTCAAACTCAGTTTTTCTCCGTAGCGCCTTCATAATTATTTTAATTATACACGTGCATAATCTCGTTTCTCTTCTGTCGAACTGGAAAATAGAGTCTTTTGGTAGAAAATCTTATTAATGATAATTAACGTATACAAACAACTCAGTATGCTATTTCCATTGACCTGGGGGCAACAAAGCACTGAAAATAAAATGGTCCTGTCTCCCTTATTTTATTGACACTAGAGGAAAAGAAGGAGAGCACTTTATGAAAATAGTAAAATGACTTTGTTCAGTCCTAACTTGGTTTTTATATTTTTTGAGAGAGATTTTTCTGTAATGAATTGCTCCAGGAAAAAATCCACTTGTGACTTTGCTCGTGCTTGATGTTATTTCCTGTGGTGCGACACACACACGACACGTTAGAAATATAGCGTCTTGTCTCTCCGCTGGTTCTGAAGCCAATGGCATGAAGATTCTAAGCAAGGTGCAAATAAATACCTTATGTCCCAACCTAGCTCCTGCTCAGAGTCAGAGAAAATTGAAAGGGAAGGATACAGCAGGCAAATGCAGAGTCTCTGAGTCTCACGCTGAATGCATACAATCGGGACACTATTCAAGTGAAAAAGATGAGATGGAGAGAAACGATATGAAATGATCTGGTCTATACCTTTTTGTTCTTTGTTGATGAAGATGAAAACTGAGAGCGAACTATAACTAGCGAGCGCAGTGTAAGAGGATCTTGATAGTAAATGATTCCCCTTTATCAGCGGCACACCACACACGCTAAATTAGAGAACAATATCTGCTTCGTTTGGCTTATTTACGAAGAAAAATCCAGTTTTTTTTCTAGCTGATCTAATACAAATGTTCAAGTCTCATATAGACTTATAGAGAATACATTGAAGAATGAATAAAAAATATTTTGGGAAGGAAAAGTAGTTGAGAGCTCTCTGGGCTCTACTCTGGAGATTTGTTTTGTTCAGAGAGACTTAAACTTGGCCTGGTCTACTGACACGAGCTCTTCTTTAAGTTTGTTTTCAAAATGATTTAGATTTCTTAACCTACATTCTCATTTTTAAGAATTGTTAAGTCTGTGAGAAATGTACTGGGTGGTGGTTGAAATGGGTGAAACTTCAAAATGTATTATTTTCCTTGAGAAATATGAGGATTTAAAATGCAATTCACTACGGTAAGTAAAAAACAGACACACGAAACTTTTCTTTTCTGGACTCTTATGCAGTGGATAAATGCATGGAACAGAAAGTAATATCTTATCTTGTCTTTTTCTCGAGTACATCTTGTTGAAGAAAAAGTGTTGTAATGTCTAAGAGTAAAGCTGAGTGAAGTGTGGAGCCTTGAAAATCTTGTATTGCCCCATTAACCACGAGCAAAAAAAAAGTTTTGATGGTGTGATATTGATATATAGAGATCCGACAGAAGTAACTCTAGTTGAGAATGTTGAGAAGTGCACACTGGACGTGAACAAAGTAAAGGGAAAATATTGGTGAAAATAAATAGTTTAGCTATCTCCGGAATACTCATCTCATCACATGGGAACTTATAGCTAGTGTGGAATGGACAGGAAATATCAAGATTTCATGAGCATCTGCCAACGAACTGCATTCAACTTTTAGGTTTCTAGAGGGAGATGTTTTTTTGTACATTTTGTCAATGTCTGAAATATAAATAACGTACATGATCATCAACAAAACGGACTAGGGATGATCTTGGAGTCTTAAGATATATAAACTACGAGAATGAGATGAGTAAGAAACTGCGTAACAATAGAAAACTACTTTCCTGTACTTTGTTCCTTACCGATTGTCCAGCCAGCAAGAAAAGTCCAGGAATGAAAGAGGGCTTTGTGTTTACATCCATCCACTTCAAATAAGCCTTTTGTTTCGGAAGAATGTTTTTCATCTGTGGGGAAAGAATGTATTTATGATGACCATTTATGTGTATGTCTTACTCTCTCAGCGGTCCTGGAGCGTTTTTACCTCTTTTGTTTGAAATGCCTGCCTGTCCAATTTATAGATTTGGCAGGTTGGTATACGTATTGTATGCTATCTCTTTCTTTGTACTTGTATCACGTTTTGAATTTGACTCGAAAGAAATTACCCATGTTAAAGCATCAAAAAATACAAAAGAATGAGATATTATGCATGGATCACTGGGCTAGAGGACAGCAGCTTGGTTACATGCAGATACAATGTTCTTTAAGAAATATTAGGCTTGATAAGGTATGTAATACGTCTCCATAATGGGACTTTATTGGTGACGTACACCGAAAAAATTCATTTTTATTCTTCCGTAAAACTCCCTTTTTGTCTTGATTGCTCATTCAAGTGTGGAATTGGGGATTTGGTGTAGTGAAAAGCCTTGCTTGCTTTTTTGCAAGTCTGAGGTATCTACTGAGGAGGTGGATGAATGAAGGATGCTACGCATGACGACAGGATAAGACAAGAAATGATAGAGAAATGGGCACTTTAAATGGTCATTTTGCAGTTAGATAGGAGATTTCAAAGCTGTTGCATAGTTTATCAAACTGAGCTATAAAAATAAATATGGTATGATCATGCTATCTGATAAAACTGACGAGTTTATGCTGCAAAATTCTCAGTCCATTACAGTTTAGACATTTTGGAATTCGCCATTTGCAAAGCACTTTTTTGTCACCTACCAAGGTGGGAAATTATGATATACCCTAAATTCTGAATTGCAACTTTAAAGCAAAACACTTTTGGCTAAATTTTTTATTTTCCGTTAACCCACAAGAAAACGGGAACCAAAACTTTGTACTTGTCTTAAAAATTTAAAGGGAGAATCGGAATCACACTTGTTTCAAGATAGTTTAAATTACTCTAAACTGTTTATGTTCTCAACCAAAATTTTTATGAACTCGTAAAGAATCCATCAATACATTTTTTTGCCAGATCTCATCTACTTCCACATCAATTTGCTCAGTTTCAATTTCGTCCCTGTGTAAGCCATCAAGTTTATTTAGAAAAACATAACTTATCGGGGTTTCCACATTTTTCTTTAAACATTCACATTATTTGTATCATCTGGAGAGCATTTAAGCAGTCACGTTTTTCTCACTAATTTATACCGCTGAGGAATGCCAAGCCATTACAACTTGCAGATAGTTTCATTTCTTCATGGAATAAATAACTACTTGCGCTATATGGATTAAGCGCTACAATGCGGATAAAGCAACAAAAGGAGAAAAATTAGATGAATACATGTTGAAAATTACACTCTACCGTGTGGTGAACAGTGGTTTGGTTGGCTGGAAAAATGTTTTTTAAATATACATTATTTTATTTCTTCTTGTTCTCCCGTTGCGTTCACGTCATATGCACTTGCCGTTATCTCGCATCATTTGGGATCGGAAGGGAAAATATTTTCACTCTTTTTGCTACTTAACTCCTTTTACATTTCTTTAACTTGCGAAAAAATCTCACAACTATTTATCCATCCATCTATTCAAATCATCATTCCTTCTCCCCTTTCGTCCGTTAGTAAACATGTCAAATATGCGTGAAATTGCCGGAGAAGAAACAAGAGCCCAAGCATATTTTCCTTTTTTTGCAGAGATTTTCTCTACTGAAACATATTCTAAACTCTTTTCTCGAGAGAGTAAGTTGAGTACTTGCTGCTTCTACGAATACAATTTATTTCAGTGCTTATGAGCGTGTATGTGGTGTATCGTACCGACAGCAAGAAAATCTTTTCTCTCGCTTTGGCAAATCCCAGCAGGATAAAAATATGTGCACCTTTTTTTAAGTGGAATTTTAACAGGATTCCAGCATTGGGGCATATTTTCCAAGGGATTTTCTCATCCATTTGCACATGTAAAGTTGTAAATTTAAACACAAATACTACTGTAGTTTTATAGTGGATATCTTACCGTAAATTATAAATCTCTGACCAAGCGTCTTTATAAACCTTACCCGGTAGTTGACTTAACTTTTATCCAATCTTTATTTTCTCTGAAATTCGCAAAGCTAAAACTTAATGCTACACTACCCTGCAGAACCTTTAAAGAATCAGAATCATCGGACTTTACTATGATGCAACCATGTCCTTGCTAAATGGGAGGGACGAACGTTGTGGCAATTGCTTTAAAATCATTTCTTTTGATTCTTAATGGGAAAATTCTACTTTGGAAAAACACTCCAGAACAGCCAACTCTTTGATTTTATTCGGATGTAAAAATTAATTATAAGGAAAATGCACATTTGAAACAATGAAAGAAACTGGAGCAACACTGAATCTGTTGATGGCTTTATCGGACTTTCAATCGTCCTTCGAATGTTTCCTTTTCCTAGTGGCTAATAGCTGAATAAAACCAGTTCTTAAGCTGTAACTTTCACTGTTTCACTATATGAATTTATATGAAAACACAACAAATATTGTCTCCTATCCTTTTCCATTCGGTAACTGAAAACATGGAAAAGGAAACCGTTTGAAACATTTGATTACAATAATGATGGTTTTCGGTGTTATGATATTTTGTTGAATCTCTGACTTAGTTAAGGTATTTGTAGGGTTCGTCTAAGAAGGTCCGCTCTGCTCATTTTCAATTTCGCCGTCCCCAAAGAACAAATATTTTGGCTTCATGATGATAACCAAATATTCAATTCAAGCTGTCAAGCCAAGCGATTTGTTAAGCTACATGACATGGCGGATTCTGCAAAGTCGAAAATATTTCACAGCACTCGTATAGAAGAAAAAGTAAAATCGATTTTTGTGGCAAAGGGAATACATGCAAAGAAATGACAATGGTAAGCCTAAAGGCAAGAGCAAAATGAGATTTGAATCGTACATTTATTTTGAAATTTCCCTTTCAAATATTTCCTCCAATATCAGTTATTGCTATGTACTCTTCGGCTCTGCGTTTGGGGTTTCCGTATTCCCAGGCTTAGGGTCATTCGGGGAGTGGACAGCATGAAGTAATCGTGCATGGTACATTTCCTTTTCCCTTATACGTTCCTCCTTCATCATCTTCAAATGTCCCATGGGTTTCGAAAAGAGGTGATGTATCGCAGCAAATTCACCCACTCTCTTTTCATTTCCATGTCCATACACTTCATCGTCGCGTAAATCCATGTGCTTCCGTGCTCTCAAACTATCGCGGAGTGCTTTACATTTACACTTGCCCAGATACTCAAGCTCATTGAGGAACCTTATTGGTTTAGCAGTTATCTCTCTTTTGTGGAATTTGTAGCAAACATAGTAGTTCAGGACAGTAAGCAGTCCAATAATAATAGGAAATATGGGTAGTACGACAGCTATTGTCATGTAATAAGTTTGGACTGTCTTTGTTCCTTTGATTGAAGAGAAGCCTTTGTTTTCCTCAAAACATGGCTATGATTTGTGAAATGAAAAGTGTTCGTCAAGTATAAATATCAAAACAATCAACTATAGTATATAAATTACAATTAAGTACCTTTAGATTCAAGTACATTTCATGTTCCTCAATATAGTCTGGTTCTTCTATAAGATCCTTAAGCCACTCATGGCAGTGTTGTATTTCTTTCTTGGATTTACCAGCAGTCCTGCAGCAAGCTCTTGGGACACGAAAGAACTTAACAGGAGCGTTATCATGGAGAGGGTCGGGTCGAGTGAAAATGGAGAAAATATCACCAAATTTTTGGATTCCACAGCATTGCTGTAGTAAAATCAAAGGAGCAGACATCAATCTTTAAGCATTTTAATCTTTTTTTCTTTTCTTGTATAATGTAACTATTATGCACCTTCTCGTTAAGAAGTGAGTCTATAAAATAGGGAGGCTTATGATAAACTCGTACTGATCTTTGAGCATGTACCAAAAGTGCCTTTGTGGAGGGGGGAATGCACATTGTCGCTATTGATGCAGCTCCAAGTAAAGTGGCAATCACGAGCGCTACGTGAAGCTAATTTTGCAGAGAGAAGAAATTGTTTCACATTAAGTAAACAATCTTAAAATTTGCTGAATGATAAATCCATACGTTATATGACTTACGAAAATGTAATACGATAAGTTTACTTGGGACGGTCTCAGGGAAAGGAAGTGAATAGTCAGGAGCGAAGTAATGGTTACGATAATGTTTCCACATAAGAGTGTAAAGTAACCCATGTGTTGAATATTTGAAAAGTTATCGTAATATGCGGACATCGACACAATAACGCAGGTGTATACCAGGTCAAAAATCTAGTTTTGAAAGCAAGATTATAGTTAATAAAGCAAGTGAAGTTAGTTTAATTCACTTCACGATGATGATTTTTTTCTTACTGCTAACGTCAATACGATGAAAAGGCCGGGATTCTGAGGTTGACAGAACTCATTCCAAAATGAACGGTTACAAAGAAAATAGCAAGGCATTTTGATGGATAAATTGTGTTCGCTTCCAATTGTTCCAATATGATATGGCACCTTACCTTGAAGCAAATGCCACAAGGAGAATCAAAAGCGATTCCCCGAATGCCCACTAAGCCGGAAAAAAGTTTTATATGAAAATAAACATTTCTTCTCAAACAATGTCCTACTTCTCCACGAAAATCTTCTACAAAAAATTCCTTGGCAATTAAATTAATCTCATATTTATCTTTCAGTACTGCTCAACAGACTTTTATTCTCATCATTGCTAAACATAATATATTTAAAATGTACGCACCCATTATTTATAACATAATATTTAACAGCAATATATTCCCCACCATTGCTAAACATGCAGGAGGCAGGTATTATTTTCGATTCAGTATTTACGTCAAATTATTAATGCTAAATAAAAAATAGTTTTCCATAATGTATGATGTAATACAATTTTTGCAGGGTCAACTACGGCTTAGATAACGTAAATCGTTAAATTAAATGAGGAAAATGCAGGCAAATATTAATTTGAATACACCTCTAACTCCCTCCATGATAATATTTCAGCTAGAAACAGGAAGAATGTACCCAACAGCTAGTAAACAACTCCATTTTTTTAGATTAATTTATAGTCAACGCATTTTTTTATAAAAAGGTAGTAGATTCATAATTCAAGTGATAATTTATAACATTTAATTTCGACAATACTTACAGCGCTACTTATTTTCAACTCCTCGAATTGGAACTACTTGTAAAAACAGTTTAGTGTACGACGTTACAACTATTGTTTTCTGATTCAAGTGGCTTAGATTTTGGTTGCATGAAAATACAAATGATTAATATCTTCTTCAAATGAGCAGCCTTAATTTTTAGTAATACTCAATTTTTCTTGGCTTTTCAAGGAATGTTAGTTTATACAAAGCGTCAGTAACAACTCAACCTCCTAAATAAATAAAATTAAAATTACAGTCGACTAATATTCATGTTCGATTTTTTTTCATCCCATATGGAGCAGCAACAATTAATACGTATATTTAGATTCATAATATCTTTACAATATCCTTGTCAATTATTATTTGTTGACTCTAACTGATCTGGAAGAGAACTCTGCTACAACACAACCATAAACTATAAACTTTTGTCATGATTAGGATTAGAAATTAGTGAAAATTCTAAAGTTTTTCGGTTTTTACTTATATTGAAAGACGATCGAAATATCGATACTGAAAAACTCGCGAAAAAATGCCCAAGCCGATTTACTTTCTTCTGATTTATAAAGACACGTATAAATAATTTACTGACAGGTACTCGTGAATAAGTTGCACTTGATGTTATTCCTAGGTCCTTTATACTAATCTACGTTGTTAATATATTTATGTATATAGTATGATAGAACTGATATGAAGATGATAAATTCTGATGTAAATAATTATATCAAACTAGAAAATTGGCATTAATATACAATACACAGAGGCAATATATTATGATGATGACTTTGACTTCTTGAAGAAGAGAATCTTGTAGCACTAGCTTGGAAATCCGCATGAGAATAAAATTTTTAATATCCATTGCTTTAGTTTTTATCTCTTGATACGTCATTAAACCTAACTAACACATTATTCAACACAACCTGTTTTACTTAAATGTGGATTTAAGGTATTTTAAAAATCAGCTTTTCTATTTTTTTTTTGTTTGGATGCCTTCAGCTCACTGCAATTCAAACTGGCGACTAAACTTTGGGATTGAACAATGTTCTGATGGCTTTCACTAAATTATGCACTTCACTTTTATATGTATCGTCTTTGTTTCCTGATCCTGAGCAGTGTATTCATAAATCTAGGTACTTAATTATATTAACTATAATATAATTAAAAATTTTATTTGGTGGACTGTGGTCTTTTGAAAGAGGTCTAGAACATTATAACCAAACAGATCACTCACACTTCGTTCTCTGAGTCGTTTGATTTATGCGCGTCAAACTCCCATAGTTGGTTTGCCGCTCCCATGCAGGTGTCCAAGATTGCTTGGGACTTACCATCTACTTGAGTCACTGTTAAGCATTTTTCTGACCTTTTATTGTACAGTTGGCCTTCAAGGTATTCCCAGTTATCTTTCGAGTTTAAGTGTTCGCACTGTATCATCTGAACTTTGTCCTCACTTCCTACTGAAGCACATTCTGCCTCACGGCGGAGCTCTCCCTTGTTACTGAGTAAGAAGAGCTGAGGAATAAGAGAAAATGAAAAATTTAAAAACCCGGGTTCCGCTACTTGAGCTCGGCTATGACAGTTGAATAATATTCACGGCGGATTGGCTTACCTGACTTGGATATAATTGTGAGTGACATGGGTACAGTTCAAGGGAGTACTCGTCAGATTCTGAGTGTTGCATGTTATCAAGGCACTGATTAGATTGTGGATTTTTTACCTGCAAATTAGTATATCATAATTGCAGTGAGCAAAACCTTGCAATTTCAAAGATAATTATAGAACTTTTGATAATACCTGTCCATAAAGTTTTGAGTCAAACTGCATTTGAAACTTTTCTTTATAAATGTTGTCCAAATACCATTTGAAACTTTTACACTTCATTCGTTTCTTAAAGGCGAGACGCTTATCTACGTTACCCCAGCTAGCAGTCTTGAAAAAATAAAATTAAAAATAACCTTATCGGTATTAGACTGTCAAATCAAATACTCTTCTTTTCAGGAAAATTCTCTAATACCTTAAGTTCTTTTCGATGAGAATAAAACAACTCTTTGAATTCCTCCATCCAAACTTCCGCTAATCTAGCAGTATTTAAGCCATGGGAGTCTACGTTGTTGGGGAAAGAGTATGGATGGAAATCCCTGAATATATGACCCACTCTTGAACACGGTATGATTTCAACAGTACCACCACATTGCCATATCTGAAATATTTTCAAATTCGTCAACATATTTAAATATGCTTTGTTTGCTTTTTTTTTGCGTATACACAAATTAAAATGTGGTTTCAACTTACCCTAAAGCTCATTTCCAAATTTTCGCCACCCCATACTATTTCATAAATAAAATGACAGAATTATAAACAAAATCAAACTTTTGATGGTCAAAGTCAGCCAAATTAATAAAAATATTCTTACACTGCATGTCTGAATCATAGGACCCTATTTCCCAAAAGTATTTTCGATCAATGCCAAACAATCCTCCAGCCATTGTTGGACTTCTCGTGGGGGAATGATGATGTTTCTTCCTTTTACTTTCATACGAGGGGATATTTATCCAAGTAAAGTGTCCACTCCAAGTGAAACCCCCGATTTGGAAAAATTCTCCATTTCCATGATAATACTCCATAGTCTTATCATCGATCACGTCAATGATTGGACAGACTACTGCCGTTCTGTCTTCCTTTATTCGATGGAGCAAGGGTTCAGCCCTAATGCAAATATGCAAATTTTTACATGTGAAAGATGATTACTTATATTTAAGATGTAATTCATAGAAAATGAATATTCATTCAGAAAATTTTACCATTGATCGATCGCTTCACAATGTGCGTCCAAGAACAGGAGAACGTCACCTACTGCAACATGAGCACCAATCATTCTAGCACGAATAAGGCCAGACCTTTTCGATAACTTTAGCAGTCTTATCTTGCCAATGGGAAAACGTGTGGCGATGTATCTCTCCAATTTCCCTTTCAAGTCACGATGATCGCTATAATCATCGACAAGAATAATTTCACGAAGAAGCTTCCCTGGCGTCCTATTTATTACACTGTGCAAGGTCCTAACTAAACTTGTGAATGCTTCATTTGTGTAAATAATGATGACACTCATGCTTGGCAAATCCTCATCATATTTTTCATCTCGGCACCTGTAAATAATAATAGTAATTTTGATATCAAGTTTCCTTACAAGGTTGGGTCACTTACGCAATAAAAAAACAGCCACATAAAACTCACGCTGGCTCCCTAGTATCCGGAACCGAACGATTCGGTGAGATCATTTCACTAAGCAGTCTATTAAAGGCTTCCTTCTTCATAATATTATCGGCTACAGCCTTTTGATAACTAGGAACTACCGCCTTCTTCCCCTTCTCCCCTAATCCCGGCTTTATCCTTTTTATATCATCCTCAATCTCCTCATCATAATCATTGAAAGATTCAGCCCTACGTGGAGTGAGATCAATCTCTTCGTACTGTACTTCTCGCAGTACTGGCTCCAGGAACTCATCAGTATTTTCTAGTAACACCTTCTGCCTCAAAGCCTTCTCCTTATCTGCGTCATAATCACTCTCAACTTTCTTTGGCGCTTCGATAAAGTTGTCAATGGCAGGCTTTGGAAATTCTATTTTGCTTTCTTCCGCTGGAGCAGGAGCCACTAGACTTTCACTGCCTTCGATGTAATTACTAATTACACCTTCTGGCTTCCCTTGAGACTTTGACCAAAGCAATAAAGTCATTACGAAGAAGAATATCACCACCAGCTTAAGAAGGAAGAATCGTCGCCGACGGGCGATGAATGCAAAACAAGAGTTCAACATTTTGAGTGTGATTAGATAATAACGAAGAAAATGTAGTATCTAGATATTTTTTGGAGGTGAAGCTAGGGAAGTTGTCTGTCTTGCCTATGCCCTCCAACGTATTGACCTGGGACAAACTTTCTCCAGTGAAGAGTGCTTTTTAAAAACACAACAGCAATCTCTCATCATGACGAGACGTTAACAGAAAAACAACCACGCGCTCATTCGCAGGCACACACGCAACGACACAAGAAAAAATCTGAGTACACGTTTGCTCTTTCTGATTGCAAAATAAGAAATCGTGCTGTTTACTTCACGAACTTACTGTGATAATTGCCTTCACTCCCTTCACCGATCAGCTTATTATGATAAGCTAAGTCAAAGTGCAAACCTTTATACCAATACTACCACGCCATTTTAGAGTCTTATAACAAATCTTTACCACTAAACATACTTGACCGGATGATTTGATGACCATTGGCCAGTCTCTTCTTAGAAAACTAAACACTTCTACATCAACATTTCCAGGTAGGGTTACGTAAACTCACTAAAAATCAATCGCATGAACTTTACTTAAAGTTCACAATTTTTTAACATTCATTCATTGAGCCATACAAAAACAACAACAAATCACACTCATGTCTGTAAAACAATCAATTGGTAAGGAACACTGCACCATAAATAATAATCATATTTTAAAAACACGAAAGAACATGCTAACCCTTAAATATTTTGTGTCTTTTTTCTCTTTTCGACAAGAACATATTTTATGAGAATTTTTTCCCTTTTCATGTGAGCCAACTAAATACAAGCATTTTTTTTCACTACGTGCGCGTATGCTTCGATGAATTTATTTAATACGCTCGAGAAAAAGAGCCGACTGTGACTGTCTATGTGTCTATGCCATACTTGGTCCTTGTGACAACTCAAACAATTTTTCTTGATCATACATATCAATTGACTCAAGTTCCATTTAACGAAAGAGAAAAAGTGCACGAGAAAAAACGATAATAATGCTTTTGCTTCGCCAAAAATAATGTCAGTGTTGGTTGAAGTCGGTGATGTTGCTTATTCGCTCGCTTTTGCAGCTGTAGTGTGTGTACTGTATGGTGATAGTAGACTGATATTGAATAGGAAACCAACAATAATAAACAATGCAATGTTCATGCCTTTTTCTGAACAAGCTTTGTATTCAAGACTTGTACATTTTGTGTAGTTGCTCGCTTTTTTACCTGAAAGTAATACTACAAAAAAATTCTTTCATAGGTGGCTTGGCTAAATCTTGTAGTAATTGTGAAGCAAGAATGCATGAAAACATTTTTCTACATGAACTTGGCGAGTTGGGTTGGAGTACTTTTTTTTACAAACAAGTGGCACGATCATTTACTGAGGATATTTTTTATGATACGAAGAAAAAGGGAATTAGAGAAACGAAAAGGTCCACAAGACAAGTCCAATTTCGAAACGCCAAACGAAGTACATTTAATGAAAAGAAGTTTGAATGAATAGAATGCGGATACCTTGCACTATATGTCAGACAGGGAAGCAAAAGGAACGGGATTTTATATGACAGTAAAAAAAATAGATACGATATGACAGGGGAAATAAGCAGAGAAAGATAGTATAAACTAGATTGCCAGTTGTAACAAAGTTAGCTTGCTTTAGTTCGATTAGATTACCAGTAATGTAATGATGTGGACATCGACATGCTCATGTTAATATCTCAGTTTCGGAGCCTGATCGCTTGATCAGTTCGAGTATCTGTAGGGGGAATGTGCTTTTATTATTGTAAAATTGATTTGTCTGGCTCCAACAGAGTGAAGCCCAGCCAAGCTCAAGTATAAAACTATTTTTATGGTGCGAAGAGGAATAACGAATAAACCTTTTTATGATAATGTGTGAAGTGAAAGAGTAAATGAGTAAATCGTCCACCTGAACTTGGCACATTATGCTCATTTTAATAACCCTTTCCGTCCCATACTTTTCATGATCTGTTTGAAAGTTTGTTGTACCTTGTCTCACACTGATGATGATGGTCTGTTTAGTGAGAATGTTTCGACTGGGAGAAAAATGTCATAAAAATACATGCTTAAATGAAGTTTCAGCCTAATCCCTGAGAAAACCTTTTATTTTGCTAGACCTACCTCTGTGCCTTTTATGCTTCCTGGCTACACCTGCACAAGCAGATAAATTAAGTGATACAATGCATGGGAATGAGTTGAACTTGAGCGGTGGAGATAATTAAGGATGAATGGGTTTAAATTAATTCTTTCAGAATAGGATTCTTTTATAATTTCCACCAAGCAGGAAAAAACACAATGAACACTAGAGGGAACAATAAAATTG
>JAANSQ010001111.1:0-16756 GCA_036850885.1 Lepidocyrtinus dapeste | reverse complement strand
ATGCGCATTAACTTTGCCATCGGAGTGCTTTTGTTTTTATGCAAATCATCCCCAGAGACTAGTTCAAAAAGAGACAGCACTGGAAATCAAACGGAGTGACGTATCCACTTTTACTTACGCTCTTTGAGCACCGAGCTTAGTACACGTTACGCTAACGCTGGTACCTATGACCCGTGCAATGTGATCTAGTAGAATCCAGTAAATTTTACTGTTATATAAGCCATCTTGGAGTTTTTATCAGGAAGAAAATATTTTTTATCGAAGTCGGCGACGACGACCAAGATACCGAATCAATGATGAACACAAGGAAAAAAATGGCGCCAGTCAGTTTTTTACCGATGCGATGAGCTACTTAAGCTTTAACTTTAGTTACACCATATAAACTTTTTTATCTTCTCAAGGAAGTTTTTTAAAGAGGAAAAGTAAGTGCGAGGTGGACTCCAGCTTGGAATTTGATATCGTGATATGATCAGAAGAAAAAAATGGAAAGCAAAGTAACATGTCATATCGTTCCCCAGATACATTGAAGCTTACCTAAAACGGGGGCTGTAAAGAAAGGTTATTGATATTACAAACGCCAAACGAGAGAAAAAGTACTTCAAAGAAGGTTTGAACTTTTCCAACAAGATAATCAAGAGGAGGAGAACTTTAGTGTACTAATATGATAATCTTTAGTATTCGCATGGACAGAAAGTTTTCTTGGTCAAGGTCATCCTCATCCCGCCTCATAGTGTCAACTGAATAATGTGCATTGGGCTTTAAATTACCTCAAATATCCAGGAATTGATATTGAATATTGATAAGTGTAGTTGAGTTGAGACTTGAGACAGCAACTAATTTTTTTGAGGTTATCCACTCGAGAATTTTACGATGAAATGCCAAGTCATTGCAGCATACAGAGGAAACGTCGGAAGGAGTCTTAGGCTTCTTAGTCGCCTTTGCACTTGGATGCTTCTTAAAGGAAGGAAAAGGGGCATCAATGTCTGTGAAAGACATTCACTTTTTATTACTTCAGACATGGGGAAACTCAAAAGTAGAGAGACGTGGAGAGTGTAAGTGAAGAGCTACTCCATGAAACCAAAACCAGAACAAGATAGATCTTGACAAGAAGTCCTACATCATTTTTCACTTTCAGGAGAATTGAATAAATCAATGTTTCCAATAAATCCAGAGAGATGTTTTATGCTTTTTTAAAAAAACTTTTATTTGTACATAAATCCATTTTATGATACAGTAATAATATGAATAACATGATAAATATTTTTGCAACAGCTCTCATCTCTCGTTCCTTTTCTGTTACAAAAGATGCAAATTCTCGTAACTGCCGATCCTATACTTCGTGGATGAAAACTGCTTAAAGAGAGCTGCACGTTTGGCTACAGTTGGAACTAGGGAATTTCGGAGGAGCTAAATTACATAAACTTCTGTCTATAATTAATCATAATCGTTACATGCATATTTCCTTCGTAACTGCCGATCCTATACTTCGTGGATGAAAACTGCTTAAAGAGAGCTGCACATTTGGCTACAGTTGGAACTAGGGAATTTTGGAGGAGCTAAACTACATAAACTACTGTCTATAATTAATCATAATCGTTACATGCATATTTCCTTGCTAAAATATATTTTTATAGATACTTTATGTACATTTGAGAGAATGCTTGATGGCTTAGGCTTTGGCATACCAATTGAAAATCTTCTTTCCAAAGCCTCCACTCCAGCTAGAGTAAATGGCTTATCTATATTTAATTACATTGATAAATAGTGATACAAACATTTCTTGCCAAATACAAATATGGACAAATATGTTGAGAGTTGAGACACCCAATCATTCATCTTGATCTACGTGATATTTGTGCGCTCACAAAATTCGCTTATGGTTACAAACTTTACTTAATTTCTAAATTAGGTAGTGTTCTCTTCAGTACACAAATTTTCGTAAATGGAATATTCATAAGCTATAATATTGGCGAAAAATATGCATCCTCGCCAACTCTATCTGGGCGCAGAATAAATTTTGCTTTGTATTTTCCTACTTCATTTTATGATTGTAGTTTGTAGTTTTAGTCCTATCGATTGGCAATCTGTTGCATTCGTGTCGTGTGTACTGGGCACGGGCACTCAACACTCACGCGGAAATTACGGTAGAATATTTTTTCTACTTTTACGTTTTATGGCATAATGATCTCCATCAAATTACCCTCGAATGGGTTATTCAAGGGAGGATCAAATACTAAAAAAATTTGTGTATTACTACGTAACCTACTTTGTAGGTCAAGTTTACATTTTTATATTTTACTGGCTATAAGGTGTAAATCTACAATTATTGTGATGGTTCCTAAAATTGTTTGGATTTTTACGTGCGTAACATTAGCTAAAGTTGTACAATTTCATTATCCGCATTAGCATATTGAACAAGTAAATGTCCAAAATTTAGGGGATATTTAAGTCTAAATAGGTTAGCTAGTTGGTTCATTTACGCTTCTTAAAAACTCGGGTCAGTTACACTTTGCCGTAAATTCGGATACAGATTCCGGATAGTTAAAGAATGTTTGGCGACTTCAATCAAACATATATTGTTCACGACCTTGCAGGTTACATCTAAGTGCAGTGTAAATTCTTGAAGTCTCCAGGAAGTAAAAGACCAGGCGTGTGATGCGAACAGTGCAGAACAATTCAGGTAGAACATTCTTATTCAATATTCAATCATTCTTCACGCGGATGTTCCCAATATCTACAATTTATTCTTTAAGTTCGCAATATCGCATTTGTGGTCAAGCCATACTTGTTTCATCCATAAATGACACTTGCTCTTATTATTGAGAATGCTTCAATGTCTAAAATATGACATTCGTCGACACTCCATCTAATCCACAAGCAGCAAAATAAGTCATACATAAAAAAAATATTGAACTGCAGCAATCCCAAATCTTTAAACTGCACGAGCCCAAAATACTAAGCCGCACATTAGAATACATCCAACGGTTTGGTTTATCCAACGTATTTTTACTTTTGGAGCGTTTACGGATTCACAGTTTCCCTGTACAAACTCTTTTCCGAGTATGACTCCACGCGGAAAGAAAGCAAACAAGATGAAGTTCAACGAAAGAAGTGAAAGATTTGTACGCAAACAAGAGTTTACACGAAAGTGACTGGCGTTAGGCCGTATTCTGTATGGATGGTTGTAAACACAACGGCAATTATGCCGCACATCACTCCACTGCCCAAGTCACGAGGAAAGAGGAAAACTTGATGTCGTGCATATACAAAAACACACAAACATTTTCCCTATTTTGCAGCCTTTTTCAAAGAGCTAACGGGGAAAAAGTAGGGAAATCGATACCAATTTTCTCCAGACGCAAGATTCCTCCTGAAAGTCCTAGATGCTACGAAAAAAACAAGTAAAGAGAAAAACAAGTACTACAAAACTGGCATCCCTCAAACTCTAAAAGTCTAAACTCAACTAGTTTTTTTATGCCTGCATCGCGAAAATTGCTGGAAAAGTGGCAACTTTCTCCAGACGCAAGATTCCTCCTGAAAGTCCTAGATGCTGCGAAAAAAAAACAAGTAAAGAGAAAAACAAGTACTACGAAACTAACTGGCATCCCTCAAACTCAACTAGTTTTTTTATGCCTGCATCGCGAAAATTGCTGGAAAAGTGGCAACGTCCTCTTTCTCCTTTTAAACTTTCATACTGAATGAGGAAGCGGAAGCAGAGAGAAAATGGAAAGTAAAAGCATTTACATTTTTGCATTTTGAAGAAAGAAGCATAAAGTTTTACATTAAGTTATGTACACGATAATGATCATGATGCCCCCATTAAATATAAATATGGTATGGAGTTGCGCAAAAAAAAATTGTTTTTTATTCCCTCATTTGAAATAAATTTGTAGGAGATGGGAAGACTTCCATTTCTCATTTTCATATTTTTTCCGCTCCACGAAAATGCCTCTGACTTGAGACTATAAAATGAGCTTCAGGAACGTCTGCAATTTCGCAGCGGACGCTTTAGGCTCATACACATTTGAACTTTTGGCCTGGCCTTAAGTTTAAGCTGAGATTAAGCTTTAACCCAGTCTCAGGAAGGAGGATTCACCCGAACATGAAATAATAGAGAAAGTTTCATTTCGGGGGGACAAATGAAAAAAATCATCAAGATCATAAAGGAATATACCAAAATGAAGACTTTCAATTTAATCTGTAGGGTAAGAAACCTCCAGAAAGTCGGTAGGGATTTATGGACTTTATTTCGCCAAGGGAGAAGAGAAAGGAGACAAAGGGAAACTAGAATAACTTTGATTAGTGATGCTGATAGGAGAATTAATGAGGAAGAGAAGAAAAACTTTTTGACAAAGTAGTAATATAACATGTAGCAGTAATAAACTACCAGAGCAGCATAAATATTTCTAAGCAGAAAATGTATGAAAATTCTCTTAAACTTGCGATGATTATGCTTGTGCCTTGTGCTGATGACAACTTTCACCATACTTTATCGAAACAGAAAATATACTGCGTTTTTGTAAACTGTAGAAAGTACATGGTTCAACCGCTTTCTCCGGAACAAGAGATAGGAGAAAGTACACTACAGATAAAACTGTATGTCATGTGTGTCGCCAGTCGGGAAAAAAGTTTGCCACAGATTTATGTGGTTGACCAAATGAGCTAAGAATCTAATAAAACGTGTAGCCTAAAACATTCCAAATAAAAAGGGAAAGTAAGAAGAAGAAAGCCTAGGTTACACTTCATTCCATTGAATTTCACCCACGTTGCTAGATTCTCTAGATTTGGATAGGATTACTTAGATTGGATTGTAAATGAAACCAAGTTAGACACCAAGATAACGCGTGTCATCAAAATTCTTTGGATTTGCTAGCTAATGAATCACAAAAGAGTGGTCCGCCATTACGAAGTGTGTGAGACATTAGTTTACTAATTCCTCGTTTGTTTTGTGGTGCTTTGTCAGAAATTAGAAAGTGTTTTGACCGTTAACAGTTTTACAGTTTGACCCTTTTAGCATATGTACTATGTGAGATTTCGTTTTTGCATTTAACTCATTCTTACCAGGTTAAAGTTAGGATATTCATAAATATCTACGGACATTCAAAATTTAATGCTTTGGATTATTTACAACTGGTTAGAATAAATATTTTCTTGAAAATGTGGCAGCCTAATGCAATATGCAAGTGACTGCTGACTGCCGGAATGTTTTGTTTCTTCAAAAGGAACGTTTTTTTCTCCTCGGGCTAAACTAAACACTTTCATTTTTCAAAAAATATCTGTATAGTGTCAGGATTATATTTGACTGCTGGGAAGGATTTTGTACCGCCACAGAAAACTTTTGCAGCGCTGAAATGAGTGACAGTAGGAAATTTGGCCATTGATGAGCGAGGTGAAAAGTTTTCCAAGAAAAAACAACCTTTTTTTTAGCTTCTTGTCATGTCTCGATGTGTCTCGCATCTTCAACATTTCAAACTGGTGGGACGGAGGTGACACTGGATTCACTCGAGGTGATAACATTTCCTTTGGTCGGTGTGCTCGTGTCCTTGTCAAAAGAACAGGAATTTATATGGTCCTTTCCTGGAAGCTTACCGACGTTATTTCGTAGCATGTCAGCCTTCGAGTTTTGCTTGATTAAATTAGTAGAGGAATTTGTTCGGGATGTAGTTGATGTAGTGGAGGTTTTGACTGTAGAGCCTACACCACCACCGCCGTTCCCACTTCCTCCATTGTTGTTTCCGGCTGAATGAACTAGATTCTTGTTCATGGAGGTAGGTGTTTCCGACTTTAGCTTTGTACCTACGGAGGAAAGAGAAAGTTTATATTTAATTTCTAGCTTAGATTGACGACTAGAGTTTCCACTTTAAAATGACAGCTTAGAAAATGGAGCGTGACAAAGCTGAAAATACAAAACTGCAAGGAGAAAGTAAAATTTTTACCTTGTGAAACCACTGAAACATACACGGGGCGATAAAGAATTATTCTAGTGTCACCATTCTCGTTGCTCCCATCGTACACCTGTCCCAACTGGAACTCGGGACCGATGTACATTCCGCCCTCGCACATATCCGAAGCCACGTCTAAGAAATTGGACAGAGGAAAAAAGTTGGAATGTAGAATATATAGTTACAAAACAGCCATCATAATACTGTATACGCTTCAGCGACATTTTCAAGTAGCCAAGTGGCCAATTTTAAACTTACCATACTGAATTGTCGGCTGCTGGTTGGAATTCGGGATTCTGAACGGTACGGTCGCAATCGTTATGGGAAAGTGCATGTTTAGAGACTCTCCTTCTCCAGATTTTTCAAGCTCTACGCTGACCTAAAACATGTCAGTTCATATTTAGCTTATTAATTCAAAGCTTAACGACTTGACCTAACGATTCACTAGACCGCAGTAGCACATCATCAAAGTGCGCACATGTCCTAATTTATCTAGCTGGATGGAGAATGGAGTAAATGTAAAAGGTTATTTCCCATTTCTGAAAGGAGGCTGTTGGATAGTTGGTTTCGTTAGATTCCTCCTATTCCTTAGCAAATATCAAGTCTAAAAGTTTTCTAGTGTTTTGCACAGCACGACTAAAAATTATTAAGTCTACATTAGGGAGAAAGTTTCGCCTAGAGGGATGACAAGCGCTTAGACTCTAGATGTAATTTCCTGTGCCTGTGCCCAATTGCTCCACTTTAGAAAAACTTTTAGGCTAAGTAGGAAAAAGGACATTAGCTTTTGATTATGATTATTAGGCATGGCGCAATATTAAACTCTAATCTAATCATTAATGATGAGCAAAACTTTATAGTTTGATAGTTTGCTAGAGAACACAAATAGCATTTTATATTGACAATATTTATAATATGCAATTTAGCAACTAGAAACTGCGTTTTGTAGAACCAACAGTTTAGTAATTTTGCAATTTCCCAGAAAAAAGGTTCTCCATTTTCTAACGAACTTTGGCTCTTGGAACTCTTTGGAGCTACGGAGGCACAAAAACTAAATCAGAGTTGGCTGTTGGCTCCCTATCTCTCTGACCTAACTACGCAATGGACTAAATTGGAATGGGAATGTTTAGAGCTGATAACGGTAGCCATAGATACAATCCGAGATTCTGGAGACTTTGTTTTGTATTTCAGTTTGTAGCTCCTCTTTTCCTTTTCATCATTATTTCATTATTTATCCTTACTCCAATTCCGCATTTTTCTAAATGAGCCAAAAAAAACTCACAAAATAGAAGAATTGATGTAACCGGAAACGCAGAAACTTTATATTTTCTAGATATTTAAATCACTTCTTGGGAGGTGAAAGTTTGCAGAGTTTACGGCGTAGTTTTCTCATAAAATAAAATATTCCAATGGGAAATTCACCTTCAAAGTGTCCTCCACCACAGGACGTTACCAACAACACCACCATGGCACTTGCACCAGTGCATCAGTGCCCATACACTCCACTGGGTCGTCGGTCGGTAATATATGTACATTATGCTTCGGTGGCCTGGGCTCTGGTGGGAGTAGTGAGTTTTGTGAGTTGCGAGTGTGGGTACTTTTCAAAAGTAGAGATTTTATGTTCCACTGAATAAATAGAATATGGAGGAAACCATAGTGCTAAATCATTTTCCCTAGAGTATGTACGTATGTATTTAAATATGTATGTATTCTGTCTTTTGTGTTTACAGTGTTTACAAGAGACCACAGAATGTGATTCAAGAGGAGTTGACGCCGCAGTGATCATTTGCAAATTAAGGATATGTGAACACTCAAAGAGTACAAGTTTAATATAATTAGTTATGAGCGTGTGACTCTGAATAAATAGCATAATGGCGAATTGTAATGGTACTCGTGTTCCTGATTTAAAATAAATAAAGGATTTATTTTTACTCCAAAAATTTCCTATTTTTTTACATGTTTTCAATGTGCAACTAGGGAAAACTGAACAGTCTCCACCGAGTTCTCTGAGTATTTTTAGGGATCGTTCATAAAACATGTTACTTCAGTCGAAGGACCAAAATGTTGATACACCTTCATGAAGTATAATGCAATGATGTTTCAGCTTTTCAATTCAGTTGGTAGGGTCTAAATCAGAAAATTTTGATCACTTTTTTAATGAACCATCCCTTTCTAAACTTTTAAATGAGAGCAGACTCTAAATCAGATGAAAAATTTAGGCTTGGTGAGTCAGAGGTTTTTTCAGTGAGTTTCAATAAACATTTACCAAACGGACCGTAATAATCTGTGGAAATTCGCACTCATTTCAGTCGCTTCCCTTCCGGCGCTGTAAGATACAAAGCCATAAGCATAGACTAAGCAGAGTTTCCTAGAAACTATATAAATACAGAGGAAAAGGGAAAAGTGAGTAAACTGTTAGAAAAGTTGCTTCTGATGATGATCCTTTCATCATGTTCTCCAAAACATTATCACTGAACCGTACAAATTGTATTTGGCAAGTAGGCTATACTAAATACCCTAATCCAGTCTAAGAGTGATGATTAAACTTGGTTAGATCCTTTTACTAGATTATCGAAACAAAAACTGAGTGTTCTTAAACATGCTTAAAGATTTAAGCAGCTTAAGTGACCTTTCACGTCTAACGTCCAACTACTCCAACTGCCAATTCCCAATCCTAACACTTTGTACTTGCTATTGGAACTTCTGAAGCTCATCCTGTTCAAAATTTAATGGCCTTTTAAACCATACATTCCATTCAATCCACCCAGCTTGGAGTTTGGAGAGTTTGAGTTTTTCTGAAGAATCAATTATGTAATGACAGCTTTGGAGAAACTTACTTTGAGCACGTAGTAAAGTTGGATTAGTCTACATACGCCGATCAAAGTAGGGGGCATTGTAGGTACCACCAGATTCTGTTGGCTATCCCATTTGGACCTAGTGTGTGGCGGTACGGGTGCTCCTCGATACTCGAAAATTGTGTGAGAAACTTCCTTCGACACTCCTTGGACAAGACAAGGAAGAAACAAGTTCAGTAAAATTTCCTCCATAAGACAAGACTACAAGAAAGTTTCGACTTTTCGAGAAATTTTTATTTATCTAAAATGCTTCTTACCGAGAACTCCCCTGTCGATGAAAAATTCGCAATGCTGTAATAAAAATAATTACTTGAGTATGAGGAAATATTTAATTAATTACATTTTATTAAAATTTCCACTACATTCTGGAAAAGGCTTATGAAATTGGTTGAAATTAGAGTAGAGAAAATAAATAAGTTGTAATTAATTTCTGCTTAGAGTAAACACTAATAAATGAAAGAAACCTGAACAAGCCGAAGTTTAAGCCTAGCCTCCTCATCACTTTGATTGTCTATGTCTGCTTTCACTCTGAGACTTTCTCCACAAACATAAGCCGAGCGGTCTAGTTTCGTCCTGAGAGTTACCCTCCTTCTGTCCCAGCATAGACTGAAGCGTGGTCTCCTCCTTTCCCCCATGATTGGTTTCTGTAAGGATGTAGAAAATAAATTGAACACATCAATGAATTTTCAATGAAACTACGGAATAAACAAACACGGCAAAGTCAAACATAATCTACCATCAACAAATTTTATGAAATGGGAAATGCTTATCGAGTGACTACTGCGCATATAAATGCACACGGAGCCAACTTAAACAGCTTTTCTTCCCGTATACGCTTTGAAAATAGAAAAATATTGAATGTGTAATAATTTCCAAGAAAATCTATTTTTTTTGCTTTGATGCAGCACATTTGAAATAGGCTTGTTTCCAGTAGTAAACTATGTATATTGGACGAAACCGGTTGGGGTAACTAAAAACGGGCCCCCACATTTTTGCTCACTGACTTTTCAATAAGAGGAATTCAATAGCGTTTTTCTAAATACTCCGACTTTTAACCTCTTGAACCGGCTGGAGCCTCGTTTTCGTGACCCTGACCGATGTTTTTCTAAAGTTTACGACTAGGAGCATTTCTAATTTGAACCTCTTATACCCTTTCACCACAATAACTCGCGTGAAAACTAAAATGTCTCTTTCACCAAACAGCTTCGAGAATTTATTTTTGATTGTTCATAGTTGAACTTTTGTCATTACTTAAGGGTTAGAGGTCATTTAAAGCTCAACATAGTAATAATGAGGAGAGGACAAGTGGCCTTCTTTCTTTCCTTCGTACATAATGAAAACGCCGTGTTTTTGTACAGGCTTACTTTCTTTCAGCTTTCTCCTCACGACTTTTTATTTCTTTTTATCATCAATTTCGCTTCTTTCCTCTAGCCAATTACTCTTTTTTTATGGAATTTCTTTTGACTCTTTCTGTTTCTCTCGTCCCACTCTTCGTTTGTTTGAGTGTTCAAAGAGTAGTAAAGAGGGTTAAAGTTGAGGTATACTCAAGAGGAAACAAAGGCTGCATAATTTTTTGAGGTCAGAGCTTCTTTCAACGAGCGATGTTAAGTCCACCTTGGAAGCTGGAAGTTGGAAGGATTGGGCGGAGAAAATTAGGTAAAGAGAGAGTCTCTTTGTAGACTTTGGCTGTCATGGAATCATGCAATGCTCGATAAGATTTTAGGGAAAGTCAAATAAGTCATAAAGAACTTAGGTCAGACGATATAAGTTGCCCGCAAGACAAGTGCCTTAAATTAATACAAACTTTATTACTTGATTCAAGTCGTTTGCATTAGTGTTGACGTGATATGGTGGCTTTCACATATTAACTTTTCCCTGGAGAAAACTCAAAACGTAATTATGGTAAAGAACCCTCCAGCTCGTAAAGAAAAAGTTTGCTTAATTGCTAGGTACTTCAGAGAAAGAAAGAGAGAAAGTGGATTTTTGAGTTTGCATTCAAGCGAATTTCTTTTTTAACGAATGACTCGAATGTCGAGTCTTGAGGGTCTGCAGAGAAGAGAGAGTTTCCTCCCACAAAAGACAGAAGTAGACATTTCAATAATCGTAAAATGTTAAAAAGATGAAGTATTGAATTAGTATGGATCCCACGACTTGAATAGTTCTCGCAGAAGGAGACGAATCCAGTTCGAGTTGGTTACTAGGATTTTCTTTAGAAGATGAAGTGTTGCGGAAATTGACATTTGGAATTACTCCATTCCTCGAACCAAATTTCTAGAGTAGACAACGTGACTTTTCCTGAATCAAGTACATAAATTACAAGTAAAGGAGAAAGTAGGCAAAGTAGGTATTTTACACTCTCGTAGTCGCCATCTTGAATCGCGAATTTATTCGCTCGGCTGAGGAGGTTAATAAATTCATTAGAATTGGTGTCTACGGTTATACCTGCCTATAAAAATCGGTGGATATTGGCATTTACGGTTATTCTAAATGGAGAACGTGGACTTAATATTCAAAGTTTACTCCAGAAATTTGAAGTACTTAACTTATCGCGTGTTGTTTAAGCAGACAAGTTCCTGGAATAATGGAATTAGTTCAGGAGGAAGAAGAAGTTTGCGATTGTTTAGATAAATTTTTTCATCTGGAGGAGTTCAGACTTCCGACACAACATACTTTAGTCTTTCCACCAAGTTCTTCAAAACATGGCATGTTTAATGTAACATGACATTTTCATAAAGCAGTAAACAGGCTAAAAGACAACCTAGCTGATCAGGAGTATCAGGACATTTTCCGGTAGACACTGACTAGAGTAACGTTGAGGAAATGAGGGTACTAACGAGACTAACATGAGCCACATGTTTAGGAAACTGTCACCGGAAAATGTTAATTATTCAGACACTGCATAAATATCATGGAAAGTAGGAATAGGTGTCGGGATCTAGTCTGAGTAGAGATTCTCCAGGCGGAAATGCATGGAGCAGATGTTACTCGCGCTATGTAGGTTTCCTCCTTGGCTCCATCCTTTCCAAGTATTTTTTGATTGATCATTTATGTATGTTTGATCAAGGATGATGAAAACAGAGCTATGGAGACTTTTGCTATGGTTTCCAGGAATAAAATTCGTTATCCAGACTCTAGTTTTTAGGGAAAACCAAACTGACGACAATAACATGTCAGAAGATGTCAGTTTCCAGTGACATAAAAACCAAAAGTTTTTTGATGGTGGGAGGTGATGCGCCGTTATCATCAGCTATTTTCCTCTCTTTAGTCACAGAACAAAAGGTACAGTTCATGAAATTGATATTATGAATTTAGGACCATAGAAGCTTCGAATAGATAGACCGTGATAGACATGGGAGTGAAATTGCGCAGTGAATTTTTCGCATAGTTACTTGGTCAGCGTTATTATCAGCTTGTTTACCTAAAATTACGTATGCTTCACAAGCAAATCAAATTCTATAAATTGGATCTCCTCTGGAAGGAAAAACATCCCAAATACAGTTCACCTCCGCTATAACGCCGATGCTTATAACGTTACCATAGCTATAACAGTCTTAATGTTATCACTGAAACTAGCCAAAATAACGAAAGTTAAGTGTGCTTATAACGAATACTTTATTGCAAACAATTTTCTTGTCGCCCTAGAGTGTTCATTATAGCAGAGGTGGGCTGTAATATACATTCCGGCCAGTGGTATCCAAAAAATATTAAGTCACCTATTTTTCGCTTTTACAAAATAACAAATCATTTATCGAATTCAGTTTGTCCCCTCTTACTTGATTGGGGTGACCTTTAAGCATTTTGTAAACCCTTGTCTCTCATGTATCTACTTATCTATATCATTTGTAGTAGATCAATAAAATCTTACCAGGTATATATCATCCATACAGTCAATATGAGGCCCAATGATTGTAAAATATTTCATTCCTTGAGGGGGTGAAGCGTATGGAATGTCAACGGTGACCTGAAAATCCCAATAAATAATTATACAATCCATACAAACGTCAAACCAAACTTACATAATCTACATATTTTATTGCTCAAAACTGTTTTTGTAGGACGCTCTATTTACTTAAGATTCCAATAAATCATCATATATTCTGTTCAACTGTCGCAGTAAAAATAATACTTAAACCTCCTCATCTTAAAATGCCCCAGTTTAGTTTACTCCCTTGTAAAAAAAACTTTCCATTTTAATATCCTTAAATTCTTCCTCGAAGTTATATTCAGAAAGGAAGTTTTTCTCTTGATTATCATCACTACGATCACATCATAACCCATAGATCAAGAATAAATTTAGTAGTTTACATATTCACGAGCTTCTAAACTTTTTTATGAATGCATCTGAGCCGGAATAATCTACGATAGCAAAGTTTTACTGCTTACCCCGCAATAAATTCAAAAGATAGTGGAAGTTTACAGAGAGGTAGAATAAGGAGCGGGAAAACTCAAACTAGAAACCTAGAACGTATCTATCATTCGACTACGGTATTATGTAAATTGATGAGATAGAGAAAAAGGTTTTTTTTTCAAAGGCTCCAAAAAGCTAAATAGATCACTGACAACGTAGATTACAGACGTTGTCAAAATTTCCACCCAACTTCACTTTTTTCATATTGGAGGAGTACAATGAAGCGAAATTAAATCTACGCTTGCATAATCTGAGAAAAATGAAAAGTCGAAGGAAATGTGAACATGAAAGGTTTTCCTTCCTCATTTTATCTTTTATTACGTAGCTGAGCATGCTAAGCTATGTATTGATTCTGATATGTCCGTCCTTCTGTCTGTTCGCACGGTAACTCTGCAATTCGTGAATCGATTGATTTCAAATTTGATATAGAAGTACCTGGAAACATGAGAAGTAACCGTGTAACGTTTGGATTATCTCGGTAGACCCACTGAGGTCAGAGGTCAAGTGTGAATGGTTTTTGAAAGGATAATCTATGGCTTGTGATAGCTTATTAGAAAACTACTGAGCTTCAGATGACTGGAAATTGGTCATATTAGACCAACCTCCGAGGCGGTAGGGACATTTAAAGTTTAAATACGGTAGCCCTTTCATTTTCTGATACATTATCAGCTACGTTTTTGAATCCGTCTAAACAGCTTAGTTGAAGTTGTAGAGTGGTTCCCGTTTGAGAAAATGGGAAACTACGTCTTTGAGTTGTAGAGATATCACTAGATTTCATTAAAATATTGGAATACCAAGGACAGAATCCAATGAAATCATTGACTTACCTTAATGTAGTAACGGATTGTTCCGCATTTTGACTCAAAGGAATACGGAAGTGAGCTTTCTGGGAGTTGGAAGCGGAAAGGGAACTTGTGTAGTCCTCTGGGGAGGATTTGGACGTGCCCGTCAGCCTTGTCTACAAAAAGATAAGAAATAATGTAATCCGATCAAGATGAAACTAAACCACATTCGAATCAAAAATTGAATGAAAACGAGTTCTCGGAATGAGTACATTTTTTAAGAAAACTTTTTTTTAAAGGAAATCAGACTATTTCGCTTATAAATTGGGAACAAAAAATCTTCATCGGATTCCGGGACTCCCATTCTTTTCATTCTTTTCTATACTTTCATTTTTACATGATTGAAGTTAAATCTAGTTTACCTTTCCCCCAAATCATAGCTCGATCGTCAATGAAATATTGGTCGTCTTTTACAGTCCTACGCTCTCCGCTCACCATAACCTTCCATTCCGTGTGAGCTTTCCCACGCAACACTACTCGAATCGCTGGAGATGGAAACAAATAAAATTAATTTAGTTCTTTCGCAAGCACCCAACCGACATATAATCATCAAACAATTGTAGACATTCCTACAAATGAAGGCTGAAATTCGTGAACAAATATAATTTCTATGATCCAGCTACTGGGCTTACCGCGCAACTTGAAATTTTCTACGGTATCCAGCACCACGAATCCCGAGAGGATTTCTCCCGCGTAGAACATTTCCTTCTCGAGTTTTATATCGAATTCCCTGATATAATCCATCTTGTTTCGCTTGTATTCCTAGGCACTACCACATAAATTAACACTTGTGATCTGTTTCTTATATGTTATAAAATTTATTTTTATAGGTTTATAATCTATTTCGGGAAATTTGGGTTTGGTACACTTTCACCACACAAACAAACATTCTCTCTCGGTGTATAATCTCTAAACAAACAGAACGAGAGTACGAATTTCTCCGAAGAGTTTTATGATTTATGGTTTTGGTGAGAACAAAGCCTATTTGCTTTCCTACCCAACTGTATTGTACTTATTTACCAGGAGTAGTCATTTATCTATCTTCAGCCTGAGGCTAGTTTGATGAATGCTGAGGGTATTAATGATCCACACATCGTGACCAAACTCACTATCACAATGTCATTCAATCCAGCTTGAAGTGTTTTGTTTTGGATTGGATTAAATTTAGAATCGGTAGAATTCAGTACAAGTGGAAAACAATGCAGTATGAAGCACCGGTTTTAGGAGGAATGAAAATGACACGAAAACATATTTTCATGGGGAAATTATGTACTCCTTTCACTTTAAGTTTTGAAGCAGGAAGCACAAGCTTTACTGAGGGACGTGATCAGACTCAAAGTGGAATGATCAAGACTCAAGAGATGTAGATTGTATAGAAGCTATGATGATGAATACGGAATGTATAATATCTACGAAATTAGTTCTGCAGCCTATGGATTTTAGCTGGAGAGATAATAAGCTCACGATTTCTTTAGTTTACACTCCAAGAATCTCATGATTTCCCTCCCTAGAGAAGAAAATTCTGACTCTTGAAAGAATTGCGTCACTCAAATTCTTCGTCTAAAGTTCCTACTTAAGTTTGTCATTAGGAGTGAACAACTCGGCATTGAATGAAGACTTCCACTTTCACCAGATGAAAACTCGATCTCTTGAGTTCTGAAGTAGCTTCTGCAGTTCAGTATTTCCCTGTGAATAGGCAAATTGGGATTACCTATGAAAGATGTGGTGAAAAGTTAATGAAGGTTTAGATTTCCTTTGAAGGACATTCTTCGGTGGTAACTTCCATCTGAAAGAGAAAAATAAACAAAATGATTTCATGAGATTATGAAGCCAATTAATGAAACCTATTTAATTTTTAATTCCCATTACTTCTTACGAAAAGTGACCTTGATTCTGTAACAATATTACGTGTGCAAGTAGAAAAGCGGGAGATTACAGTGATGCAATAAGCTTTGTCTTGAAGAAGACTAAGATT
Organism: Lepidocyrtinus dapeste; assembly: GCA_036850885.1. NCBI lineage: Eukaryota > Metazoa > Arthropoda > Collembola > Entomobryomorpha > Entomobryidae > Lepidocyrtinus > Lepidocyrtinus dapeste. The sequence continues at coordinate 737 of JAANSQ010001111.1, read as the reverse complement.
AAGAAGACTTCTAATTTGATTGGGGATCTCACGTTGCGCAACCTAATACAAAGACCTAGAGTGGAACCGTAAACGAAGCTTAGTTCATTACATTCACTTTCTCCTCCCATGAAACTGGTTTGTTAATTTACAGCAACAAACACAAACATAAAGCCAAGGAGAGAAGTACAAGTCCAACTTTTTTTTCAAAATTGCCCAAATGAAAAGGCTTAAAAATGTTATTTTGATTTCGAGTTTTGTTTTGTAAGCCCAAGCGTATTCCTTAATGCCTGGTTTAATCCCTATTTGACTTTCTTTTTGTTTCGGTGGAACTGTAAATGCGTTTTTATTAAGTCAACATGACATCAGCCATGCAGAGTGTATCTTTCCCGGAAAAAAAAAGTTTTAATTGTTTGCAGTTTTTGGAGGATAGTATATCTGAGCTTATAGTGAACTTAGGTACACTTTTTGCTTTAATTACCATCTGCTACGATTAATTAGACCCGCCTACGTGCGCTCTTTAATTCCTAGGGTGTTTATAAGCTTACACTTCATTCTCTGGTGGCACTCTTTTGTACTCGGAGGTAAATACTCGGAGGAAAAAAATTAGTTTGGTAAATGTTAACTTCAAGCGTACTCTCACAATAGGGAACATACGGAATATCTTTAATTCTTCCTTTAATTGAGAGGACGACTTGATATTTGAAAAATATTAGGTTGGGAAAACACTTCTTCGGATTATATTAAAAGGTTTAACT